>JACYXH010000658.1:492500-510000 GCA_026745465.1 Lota lota
CTCAACTAGCTACCCCCTTTCCCCACTCCACCGCCAGCACCGTTACCATGCAGCCGGACCCAGCACCCCCCAGCCAGACGAACAGATTCCCGGTGGTGCACAGGACTCAACACCGGGCCCCGGCTCCAACGCGGTGCCCACCGGCCTGTTCCCAGCCCACGCCGCTCCGTCACTCGTCCCCCAGTCGCATCCCGCAGACAGCCCCGCGGCAGGTGCACTGCTGCCTGGCCGCAAGGAAGAAGAGGCTGGCCCCTGGACCGGGGAAACTGAGGAGAGGGAGGAAGGGGGTGTAGTACTGGAGGCGGACAGCGGTGGCAGCAGCGAGTACCAGGAGGACAGCACCATGTCTGTCTACGACAACCTGAGCAGAGCATCTCTACACCAGAGAATGGAGGTGGGCGATAGTGACCCGTTTGATGCAGACACCGCGGCCATGCATCTGGACTCTTCTTTGATCGTTATGGAAGGGGCAGGAGAGGAGGAGGCCCAACACAGTCTGGTCTCCTCCTTCTCCTTCTCCTCCTGTGAACTGCTCCCAGTGGACGAGACGGGGGATTGTGTGGAGTGTGGATCTAGTCCGTGCCAGTCGTTGAGGTTGTCGCCAATGTTTCTCTCAAACCATGGGTCAGAAGATAATGACCGTTATGAGGAAGAGGATGATGATGATAGTGGTGATGAAGACGATGATGATGTTGAGGATCCTATTGATAATGATAACCCCAATGGGGATCTTCAGCCCCCTAATTCCCCAGCCTCCTGCTCCGTTCCCAGTGACATGCCCCTAAGTACGGGCAGCTCCGAGGTGTTCCTCTCCTCTGGATCTCCGGATCCCCAACGCTCCCAGGCTCAGACTGAGGCCCAAAATATTCACTCTTACTTGGCTGAGCTAAAGCAACAGATGACCAGACAGAGGGCTGAGTACCAGGCCACCATATCGAGGTGAGATGGAAACGTTTTCGAAACCTTTAGTATGTTTTGGTACCGGTGGTAGAATTAAAAGTAATCAGTATTTATTCTTCAAACAATTGACTCATAAACAGTCGAATGACCTCTAATTTCAGCGTTGATGTCTCCAGCATTGCCAATGTATTCTTATGGAGTTGAGGGTTGAAGCCCAACGTAGTGTTGACGCTATACGCTAGGGGTATACTCCACCAGCTAAGGTTCTCCACCTTGACACTGCGCTCAAAGTTCAAACCCTTTCCACTTTCGTCGTTTCTAAACCTAAATAAAACACCTTTTATGAGTTAAAAGCGCTGATCCCCCATCTGTGGGCTGACTATAAGCCGAAAGCCCAACCTTAGTGTCTAGAGTAACTATTGTTTACTACTACTTGTTTGTTAAATTCATTTCTCCAGAATCGGTACAATGAAATGATACTGGTAACCGATGTTTCAGTGAAGCTATGAGAGAATGATGGTTTAATCCCCCAGACCATCTCACTCACCAGTCTTCTTCTTCTTCTTCTTCTTCTTCTTCTTCTTCTTCTGTGGCAGGTTGGAGCGTTGCAATGAGGCCCTGGAGGGACAAATGGCCGCCCTGTGCTCCCGGCTGGAGCAGCACAAGCGCTGGCACAGCCTGGCCGAGGTGAAGATCCGCAATGTGGAGCGGGCCCGGGTGGACGCGGACCGACGCAACGCCACGCTGCAGAGGGAGATGGAGCAATTCTTCAAGACCTTTGGAGAGGTCAAGGGAGGTGGAGGAGGAGGAAGAGGTGGAGGTCGACGAGGAAGGGGAGGAAGGGGAGGAGAGAGGACGAGGGAGCGGCGAAGCCTACAGAGTTTGTAACGGATGGGGGTATGGACAGACTGGACAGGTGGATTAGAGTCATTGCAGATCGGTCTGGTAACTAGCACTGTGAACCTGAGAAACCTGAGAATGCTGAAGAACACGATCTTCAGCAGCAGGACAATGATCATTTGGGCTTTAACACGTCTATGTATTAGTCAGTAAATGTAACCCCTAATAAGAAGAACCATATCAGCAACTAGGACTATGGAAAGAGTGTTGGTATTAAGTACTGGAAACAGGCTCCTGTGCTTCTCAAAAACAGAAAAAGCATGCTCCTCTTCAGAGAATACATTTACAGGCAGCTTCTACGAAATTCTGCGAATGAGTCATAGCTTACCGTGTCTTCTCCCGTTATCTCACTTTTCACTCACAAGCGTGTGTCCAAAGACAAATAAGACTTGATGGAGAATCCAAGCACTTCCCTGCCTGGTTGGGTCAGTCAGTTACATTCATCTTCAATGACATCAATGACAGTTGGTAGCCAAACATTCTTCTTTCCCATTAAAACTTTAGGGCAAATAGGGAAATTAAATAGTCAAGGACGGGAGGTTTGGATCAAGTCTAAAACTAAACACTTATCGAAAATCTTAAAGAAGATCTGCAAGATCCTTTGTCACTATGCATGTACAATGCCCTTTTAATGACTTTTCTAGCTTGTTTTAAGAATATTCTCTTTGGGCCAAAAGGAAGAATCAGTCACATTAACAGCCATACTTTGCTCATACTAATGCTTCATGAGGACGAATGGAAGTTATCATTTACTGCAGGTATACTGAAAGGAAAAGACAATGATTAAAAAGGTTAATCATTCATAAAAAAAAGAAAAAAGAAATGTCAAGCAGCCAAGGCCTGAACACTATGTGCCAAAGATAAGGAGGGTGAAACAATAGATCTAACCCTGGTAGTTTGAACTTCCTCTACATCAAACCCTCTAAACCCAATGTGTTACAGAGGGAGACGATACAATGACCTCTGTTAGATAAAAAGAGACAAGCAGGGAGACGATGCTTCACCTATCTGTTTGTTCATCTGTGTTGATGTCACTCACCTGAGAAACATTTTCGATTTTTTTTGTAATAATTACAAGGAATCACTGGATTGCAATCCGTAATATGAAACAAACATTGAGATGATGGGATGAAATCTGTGAAGAAAATATCTAATTCAAAACAGAAATATACCCATACAACTTTTTGTTGTCATTGTTGTCTTGTATCATTCATATCAACGATGTCATAACATTTTTAAGACTATTTTTGACCTAAACACGATGCAGGGCTTTCCAAGAACCAGCGGCCTTTACAAAAGTGTAGAAAAGGAGATTTAATAACCCAAAGAACTCAAATCACTTATCAGTATTTCCTCTAATGCTGATCAGAGAATGTTTATTTGACGTGAAATATTGTATATACAACAATCTGTCCACGGTCAGGGAGACTGAGTCAGGAAGGCAAATTGTTTATCCCTTCAAGTCATGTTTAACAAAAGTCACAAAACAAACGCCACACCACTCACTCACACAAGTTTCAGGGGAAAAAACATTCAATGCGTGAAGCATTGGTAACATTACAGCCAGTGGATGAATCAGACATCCACTCTGACGCATGACATTACAATATAAATATCGTTAACAGTCATCACATCAGAGTACATGGACTGCTACACTCACATGACACATCACTTGATAATTATTTTTACAAAACCTGAGGGAGGGAAATGGATGAATCTAAATGTAAATGTCATCGACTAATTGAGGACTTGGGTTACACATAGAATAAGTGATGATGGTTCATAAAGACCATCTGCTGGACAGTAGGCGTTTTATAGAATGCTTACAAAGCTTTTTTTCTTTTACAAGCTTGCATAAAGTGCTGTTGGACACAATTTGTCTAAACAAATGAACTAGCATTCCACTTAACATGAAGACAGACACAGACTTTAAGTGACTCTGGTAACATCTTACACTGTAAAGACATTTTCAAATAGAGAGTACACCAAGATAGTTTCGCCTGATCTGATTGGCTAAAACATTGACATCGGTCACTCTGACCATAATGTTATCACACAATATAGCTTGATTTATTGGACATAAAATCAATAACTTAAACAGAAAAAAATAAGTATGCAAGTAAGTAGCACAGGACAGATTAATGCATATACATCATTAATGGTAATATTGGACAATGGCTACAATGAAGCATGTGGAATATAGGAGAAAATCCATAGAAATACTGAGGAATAAATCACACTTTTCATCAATACGTTTTTTTTTGTGGTACAACACTACAAAATCCAGTTTTACTTTCAAGTCAACATCTTTTGTCAATAAAGTGAGTTGTAAATGCGGTGTCCTCTATGATAAATACATATTTTGGTGGTTGGTCTTTTTCTTCTGTCTTTTATAGGGGATCCCTGGCTTTTGCATCTATTACTAACATACAATATTGAATAAAGAATAAGTGAAAAATGAAGCCTGCTGAGAAAATGAATTCTAAATGACAAAAATATAATAATAATAATAAATGTTGTTCTTGATTAGCAGCTCAACCACTATATTGGCTTACATTTGTCCTGAATGCTCTAAAATAAGTTTTAAAGTTAAAAAAACAAAAAACACACAGAACTGGCCAGTTGCCACACACATGCGCACACACGAAAAGTAGATGTTCAGGTGTCTCTTGAAGATCATCAGAATGTTGCGTTACTACAGACAGACAGACAGACAGACAGACAGACAGACAGACAGACAGACAGACAGACAGACAGACAGACAGACCCAGCCATTGTTGAAGACTCACAAAAGATAATCACATTTGGAAACTTGTAGGTGTGTACAAGAGCAATTTTGTTGTTACCAGACTAAGTAAGCATATAGTATACTAGACTATATTAATGCAAGCTTAGGCCTAACTTGTTGATGAGTAGAAAATGCTTAAAGGGCCCTGGAACCATGCTACGTATGTTCCGGTTAGTAGAATGACGTCTGTGGGGAGTTGTTTTAAGGGAAAGGTTTCTGGAACAGACCTCTTCCTTGTCTGCTACTTGAGTTTTAACGAAACAGAATCTTTCTTGTGGTCCCCGGACTCTCAGAAGGCCAGAGCGGCGAGGGGAGATGCCGGATGACTTCCTAGAATCCGGACGGGGTCAGGATGTTCATGTCTCGAGGTTTGAGCTTGTGTGGCTTCGCCCCGTGGTTGCGCCCCTCTACCGTGGGAATCTCCATCTTGGGCGGGGCTACCTTCTGAGCGGCGCCGTCTTCGGCCAATCGCTTGGCCTGGGCCTTCATGACCTCCATGGCGGTGGGTTTCTGTGCTCCGCGATAGGCCTGGAGAGCAAAGCCAGCTGCAGGAAAGAAAAGAAAAGGAAGGGGATGATCACACAGAAGACGTTTGCCAGTGCACTGGCTGATCTGTTGGGAGCATGAAAAAGAGAAATCGGAGCAGTGCGCTGCACCTTTCTACTGTCGCAAAGCGGCCATGCAACGTCTACGTCCAAACCTACAATGACGCCTGTTTTCCTTAGTTGACAATTAACAGCTCGGGGTGTCCGGGGCGCTGCGCCAGAATCAAGAACGGAAGAAAAAAGCATGTTTAGTAATTGATTACAATTACTAAATAGCCATCTCCAGCTGTTAAAAAGGCATTCGGTACGATCAGGGTTTAAAGAAGGTTTTAGGAAATGCTCAAATATGGTTTTCAGAGTTAGTCAGCAAATAGTACATAAGACTGCACTTCCTTAGTGTGTTACATCCAAATAGTATGAGAATGAACAATTCAAGAATTTGTGAAAAAGAAAATACTATAGCGCTATGTGATTATAATACCATAATTCATAGGAAGACTAGTGAAAAACTGTATACGAACACCATTTAAGGTATACTATATGGCGACACATTTATAGCAGATAATGGGCAGAGCCTGTGTTGAAGAAAACAATAATCAACTTAAACGTCTCTGAACATATCACCTTTCAATGCACACAAGCTAACGTGATCCAAGACATTACTCAAGATCACCTACCGCAAGTCATTCTCAATCAGGATTTCAACAGAACCAAAAAATGCCAAACTTAATCTGGATATGTTCCATCAAGTTCTCAGCACTGCTGTCCATTATTGACCATCCAAACTTCCTTATGGACCCCTAAAGCTCCTTTACACTGAATTCTGTCTATAACGTTATAGACAGATGATCTATAACGTAACCCCTTTTCCAGATAAATGAAGTGGAACGTGTCCTAGTGGTGTTGGTGGACGGACATAGGCTCCCTGCCGTGTTTATCTTCAGTACAAAGGTCATTTTGCCAATTCTTTCCCAAACACACTTTACATGGGAACAAAACCAAGGTTTGTCTTTCAACAGGCTTTTCATCGTGGTCATGAGCATATGTAGTTTCTTGAAGAGAGCTTTGAGGCGTCCATAAACACAGCTTTATGGACACCTCAACCCAACTATGGACAGTTAAGTAGCAATCTCGACCTCATCTTCACACCGAGAGCTGAAGAAAAGCTGGATTCCCTCTTCATCCTCCTCCTCCTCCAACGGTGGACTCATGTCCATGTTTACCTGCTGATGTGGACTCGGACACGTCGGAGTTGGTCTTCTGGATCTGGGGTCGCGGCCCGAAGACGCTCCAACGCTCCACGGCACCACCTGCTCCTCCACCTCCTCCTCCTCTGTCACCACCCAGCTCTCCTCCACCTCCTCCTGCGAGGTCCACACTGGTGTTGGAGCCCATACTGAGCTCAGAGCCTGTACTGCTGAACCAGCTCCTACACACACACACACACACACACACACACACACACACACACACACACACACACACACACACACACACACACACACACACACACACACAATTAGCATGAGTTTATTCTCAGTCAGGTCTTCCTTGGAAAAAGAGATTCTTGATCTCTGAGGCTAACCTTGTTAAATATGTAAATAAAAGTACAATTAAATAAATGCAAATCACATGCCTGTTTTGTCTGTTTATTAACACATTGTGTCACATGTGCGCACTGTGCAGACGTTGCGTGTGTGCTGACCTGCGTTTCTGCTTGGGTGAGCTGTGGGGGGTGCTGGAGGGGGTGGACTGGGTGGACTGGGTGGAGGAGTCTTCCCGGGACTCCATGCTCTGGATCTGTAGCTTCTAAAACACCAGGAACGCAGCACCAATAAACTCAGAACAACCGGTTCCTTTCAACCCAAGGCCACACCGTGGCATGTCTTCCTAGCAACACCGTTGCCGAGTGGACACAAGCAGTCACAGCACGTCTGCATGGCACTGCACTGGCAGAATGACCTTGCTCCTTGATCATCAGAATCATTATGGGTCTTTCGCAATGTACTGAATGCTAAAGGGAAAAAAAGGGCTTCTTGTATTCTGCTTTGGATGTAGTGTCTACTCAACTGCATAATGTAACATGTGATGTATAAAGAGGTTTGGATTATTTTTTAATCAATGTCAACCCGCGTTTACACAACGACATTTGATATAAATGGGGGAAAAGTACATCCGGCAGGCTCTATAGTCTTACGTGGAAGGATTCGGACATGCGGTGGTGGTGGTGGGTCTCCTCTGCAGTGAGTCCCTTGTGTGGCGTGTAGCTGGTATCAGTGAGCCCCGCAGTCTGCTCGAACCTCATCACACTGTCCTGTGTCTGCTCTGCTTGAACACACATAGAGAGAGACAGAGATCATGTACATGGCCAAAAGATATGAGAAAATGGAGTGAGCATTTGTTTCCATGAACGGAAGGACGTCATACTGGTGATGAGAGAGTTCATGATGATGGAAGAGGCCTTGGTCTTCACTACCACCGGTGACCTGGTGGGGGCGATGTTGGCACCGCTGGACCGGCTTGCGCAAGCAGCACCGCTGTCATCCTCCTGAGTGAGAAGAAAATACCACATCTTCAGCCGGCTCATTTCACACGGGTTTGTGTGTGCGTGTGTGTGCGTTAGTGTGCGTGTGTGCTATGGAAGGCCAAAAGGGTAAAAACGACGCCTCATTTTAGACGTGCATTGATATAAATCAACGTAAAATACAGCGTGTGGTCAAAGTCAGACCACACCAGTCCATTAATGATCTTCTTCTCGTTCGTGCTGTTTACTTCACTACACTATGTGGACCATATATCGGGTGTTTAATCCATGTTCAATTCAGTAATACACTGTAGACCAGGGGTGTCAGACTCATATTAGGTAGTGGGCCTGATTTGTTCAAATGAGACCTCATGGGGGCCGGATCATTTTTTGACATTTGACCCACACATATATTCAGGCTACTTGCAGATTAGTATTTTAAATCATTCAAGAAGGTCTACAGATATCAATCAATGGAAAATTGCATTGTTGACACAATGTGAAATTACATAAAGCAGAACAGAGAACTGCAACAAAAATAAGTCAAACAGAAAGCATTTTCCCATCCATGCAACATACTGACAAGAACACATTTCAAGTAGAAGACAGAAGTGCAACAAATAGCTGATCATAAGTGCCATAGAAAGCATGTTTCCTATTCATACAACTTTTAATAATAATTACATATTGTGTTTGAATATCTGTGTTATTCACTAATTATACATTTGAGAGAATGCAGTTTATAGGTATAAAACGCCAAATGTCTGTCCAGAATAGCTGTACCAATCAATGAAAAATTGCATGTTGACATGCAATGCAGCAACTATTTTTTATTTTCTATCTCCGTCCGCAGATGAGGATAGTTATAGTGCTAGGTTTAATAAATGTTTCATATCATAGAAACCTCTTACTTTGCTTATTACACATAGATGATAATAACTGGATGCAAATATTTGAATTAAAAACTAATAATAATTCCTGAATAGGTTATTTGAATAGCAATTGCAAGCATCATCACAAGATCATGCTTTCATAGCTTGTGATGAGACATGAAATATGTAATTTCTATTAACATAATATATTATTATATTAATGACATTAATATCAGCTCCATTACGAATGAGCAACTTCCGCAAGCGATTCTACGATGCGCAAGAGGAAGGTGGACTCCTCATAGCATGGGTTTAATCTGCGTCCCATATCAGACTACCACCGGAGTGAATGTGGATTTTCTATTTAAAGTGCTTGGATGCAGTAGCCTAGTACAACGAGACCGCATTCATGTGAGCAAAACACTCTAACAATCATCGGTCTTCATTTTATTAGGTAAATGAATATTGCCTATTGGTAAAACACTGAACATCAAGAAGAATAGATGTAGGCCTACATAACAGACATTAAATTCACATTGAACACGTCGTAAAAGGCGGAAATATGGATCCATACGCTACTTTCTGAGAACTTAACGGAGACAAAACGTGGTGATCCAAGTGAAAATAATGTTTAGCCTACAGTGTATTAATGAATTGAACATGGATTAAACACCCGATATGGCCTAGGTCTGCATAGTGTAGTGAAGTAAATGCACTGCGCGAACGAGAGAAAGATCATTAATGGAATGGTGTGGTCTGACTTTGGTTTTCGTTGATTGGGTTAAGAAGGCTCAAAATTACTGTCTGGGAGAATCAAGAGAAGGAGCTCATTTGACTGTTACGAAATCACGCTACTGAACGCGCAATTGACCCTTTTGGCATTCCATAGCGGGCATGCATCAGCTACCTCGGCCAGGTGTGTGAACCTCCTCTCCGGTATGACCGGCCGCCGCCACAGGTTATTGATGCTGATGTCATGAGGGGGCGTGGACATGGGGGCCTCCAGGTTGTCGTCGTAGCTAAGGGCCCGGCGCGCCATTCCCAAGGGGAGGCCCATCCCCGAACCCTCGATGGCTGCAAACAAGAAACAAACAAACAGACCCGACCCCCCATCAACATGTAAGATCCAACACAACAGACCCGACCCCCCATCAACATGTAAGATCCAACAGAACAGACCCGACCCCCCATCAACATGTAAGATCCAACACAACAGAAAGCAGGGGGGGCTTTTGAATAATTAATTTACAAGACAATTCAATTCCAATTCTTTTTTTTATGGTAAATAAAGACTTTCAAGCATATATGGCTTAAACCTGTACTATGAGTTTTCCCATTAACAGCCTCTAGTGGCATTCGTTGTAGCTAGAGTTATAGCTATTTATTACATGGCTTGGACGAATACTAGATTCTGATTGGTCAATAATGCCATTCAGCAGTGTGTAATTTCTGAAACACATGGCATAGCATTGCTGGAATCTATGGGCTAAGGAACAGGCCAGCAGAAGGCAGTAATGCAACACTTATGGATGTCAGCCGACATAAAACTCGCAGAGAGGAGCGCCCTTATTTCGGAATCAACCAATCAAGTTTCCAGACATTCTTTAAAAAGGAGCTTGTTTGCAAACAACAGAAGCTGTATTGATATTGGTAAGAGACTTTTGCGGCTTCAAATACATCATTAACAGAGTCTTGTGATTAGTCTGTCGCGCCACATGTCTTATGTCTTATGTCTGACTGACCTAACCCTATATGTGCCTCTCCCGGCAATGTTACTGCTTTCATTCACAACACAGCCGTACCAACAGTGATCCGGCATTGTCACTAGGCCTTGAGCATGGAAATTGACACGGCAGATTACCCAAAATATCGACCCCGGCTCCTATTCACACATGACCCCATGCAGGAATTGTTCCTGAACATTGCAGGGAGAGACTGCATGTGTGAAAGAGGCATCATTTTTGCACAGTTGGGGCCGGGGCTAAAGTGGATCAGAATACAACAAATTAAAGAGGGAAAATTCCCTGGATGGTTTGACTCAAAGATCGCTGTGTTTTAATTTTGAGAAACTTTGTAGTTCTGATATTCTTTATGGAATAAATAGTTGCCGTACAAAAGTTACATAGAGGTTAGAACCTATGCAAAATACTACCAAAATAATAAAATCCACTCCTACAGCACTCAACCCCGTAGGGATTTCTCTCTACATCAATTTGGTCCGTGGAGAGAAAGAGTGAAGGGTGCTGTAAAATAAAATAACATAGTTCAGGTTTTTCTTTTGTTTGGCCCAGTTCCTAAATCGCAAGCAAGCACACGAGTCAGCAAGTGTCACACAAGTCTCAGAACAAACTGTGCTGTGTGTCACGTGTATCAACACAATTTACTGATATAGTTCGTAGTAGTGCAAACAAAAACTCCTTGTGAAAATAAAAACAATACAGAACTCAAGGTTTCCTCCAGATGTTATACAGAACATTGTATAGTATTTTTCATGTATAGAAACAGTACACTGGGGAGAAGTCCGACTTGTATTGAATGAACCTGAGCAACGGAAACACAAAGAACACTCAATTAAAGCCTTCTAACCTGGCAAATCTCCAGAACCAGACATGTTTCCGTGAGCTTGCTGGGCGTTAAAGGTGAAGAGGGTGACCTAGATGGAGAGAGAGACAGAAATACAAAGAGAGAGAGAGAGAGAGAGAGAGAGAGAGAGAGAGAGAGAGAGAGATATTGAAACCAGGAAGAGATGGCTTAGAAATATAGTCATACACAATGTGCCTTGTTTTGATTCCTATTCCTTCATTTATTGAGCATTATGTACGCTTATTATTACTCACTATGCACTTAGTGCACCTAGCCATATGTGTTCCTCCACTGTAAGAGTATATCGATATATCATATCATATATATATATCATATCATATATCAAGTCATAGTCATACACGCATTAGCAAATAGAATCAAGGCCTATTTTGTAAATTAAAAATTTGCCAATTTGTTGGCAAATTGTATTGATGTATTTGAGTCAACTTAGGTTTCTCCATGATCTTGCTTAACATAACCTCACTTTATGTAAGCTTGAATGAGTGACATATTTCAACTTTAAACACAACAAAAACCCAGTGTGGGAACAGGATGCAAGGAAGTCCCATTGACACACTGTGGTGACTTCAGTTTTGGTGCTTATGATGCAGAATGACTTGAGGTTGAACATGCCCATTGTATTTCCTTTTTTATTGGCGTAGTAGTGAATTCGTTGGATTTACACCATATCTTAACGAGAGTCCGTCCGTCATCAGACACAGACGCATTGCACAACAACAAACTGGCTATGGCTCCTTACCTATACTGATCTTGTGTGTTCACCTTTGAGTGCAGCTACAATAGCTCACATGGAAGTGCATTTTGTGTTGCATAGGAAGCTGGCAAACAGACATGGAAAAGAATCCCCTTCACGCTCTAAAGTGCTTTATACTTTAACAGAAAAGCTGCGGGTTTACTGGCCAACAAAACAACTACACCATTCGCGTAGGCTTTCGGTTTTGAGATAAAACAGCCCTTAGGCTATATGTTCCAAGCCCTAAATCAGAGAAATACTTTGCTTACAAAAAGTCCCAACATTACCATCAATCAAATAATAAAGCAAATGAATGTGTGACAGAGACCGAGACCGAGAGTGAGAGTAATTACGTATTGCCCCAGTTTCCTCGGCTGTAAATTGGAAAGATATAAACTCAAAACAGTGGTAGTAGAGAGAAACAACGACCGCCATACAACAATTCAACATGCCTTCATTCATGAAACACAATTATTAGAGTATGACACAATTATGGAGAATCCCGTACAAAACAGCGGCTAACAGTCTATTTATACAGTTTAGTGTTGTACTCTTACCTGTTGTTCTGCTGGGTACAAAAAAAAAAGTTAAGAGAGCGGTGGTCGTGATCTTTTAGCTTCGAATAGATGAATAAGAGAACAGAAACACAGAGAAGCCATTTTGTCGGATAATAACAGCAGCAGCAAAGCCGAAGCCGTGAGAGAGGAACGTTATCAGCACTGGAGAGATGCGTTTGGTAATCTCGCGAGAAAACGCATCCCCCAGTTGCGCGGCGTTTAGGTTTAGTTTTTTAGTGGGTGCAAGACCTTAAAGATGAATAATTTTGCGCGTAGGCCTATTTCGCATGGCCAGTCAACATTACGCCTATACCCCAGTTTTTCATTCAATTTGCTTTGCACAACATTGATTTCTTATTATACATAGGCCTTCTGACATTCATTGTCAAATGTTTTACTACACTATAGGTTTTACTGCAGCACCTTTTTGCACTACTGCCACCGCATTTGTTTAACATTATTTGACAACCCCTTTAATCGCAACTTGTGTCAGCTCACCTTGTCAAAATGTTATGTCAGTGCAACTGGAACCGAGCCAAAGTCTATGTGTTTCGTTTAAATGTTTTTTCCTTTCCCCACTGTGTTTCCTGTGTTATTCTTTCTTTCTATTTTGTGTGCTTGGGCTATTGTCAAATCATTAAAACATGGGTTTGTTACTTTAGGCCTAGTTGCGATGAAAATAAATGTACATCTAGGTCTACAATAGCTTGACTTGCCCATCCTCCAAAATCGCCATCAGTGAATAAATAAATAAACAAATGCTCGCCAATTTGGCACTCTACCAGAAGATGGCGCTCTTGTAAAATAATTCAAATTCAACTCAGCCAACGTTTGCAACAACAACCCCTTTATTCTGAACCAAATAAGAATTCGCGCTCTGTTTTCTTTCCTTTAATATTCTGTTTTGCTTTTACCTTGATTCCACAATTAGTCAAAAAGACTGTAGATTCGTTTCTATCATGTAATAGCCTATATCCTGCCTATATTAGGCTGAACAATAGCATTCATGTTTTTTGTTATCAGATTATTTTAAATAAATCGTATATTGGAGCATGCAGCCCATTCGCAATGATGTAAAGGTTGGACTGTAGGCTATTTCACCTTGTCTTTGAATGTCTAGCAACTGTGTGACGTTCACAATTATAAGGGTAGACCTATCTTAAAAATTTTAAAGTGCATCACGCCCAACAATTGTTTTATTTAGGCATAAAAAAGCAACAATGATCATCATAATCATAAGAACTGCAAAATAGTGCCAGCAGTGTTTCTGAGCTAATGTATAGGCCTATCGCTGTTCTTAAATAGTACAGCCTACATTCAAATTAAATTGAATTAAATGGTAGGCCTCTCATATTATTTATAATATATACATATGTTATTGTTTGCCTACTCCATATAGGGTATCATAAGTAACAGGTATATTTCCGATCATTATAATATTTATAATCAACAGAAAATTGAACTAATACCCTAACATTTTCAATCATACAATGTGGAGATGCATAAAGAGATATTAAATATGTTCTGTAGGCCAACGTTTGCATGCATCTTTGGATCTTGTGGTCGGAATAAAGCAATCCTTGTGTGACGTTTTGAGGGAGTTGTTGGGGGTCACCTGAACGAGGGGACCTAAATGTAAATTGTGTCAAGTTTAAAAGTAGATCCCTGCTCTGACGCCCCAACAATAAAAAGGTTGGCTCTTTACGACCTGCCGTGTCCTGATCCAACTTTCCATAACCTGTGGCTTTACAGCCGGCGTCTAGTTAATGGTTGACACACAGACAGGTGACAAAGACACAGGATGGGCACCGTGCGCAAATACACCAGCCTCGCTTTAGATGCATCCCTCAGTTTAGTTTTGTGAGTCTCCTCTTTGACATGTGTCCCTCCGCTGTGTTATTTCTTTATTTTTTTCCTGCAAATCCCCATTATATTGCTTGCCTTTTTCTCGCGCTTTTCTCCTCTCAGCCTTTTTATATTTATCAGGTTCTCTAGGCTTATGCAGTTATTTATCCCTGACGCTCTAGCCATATAATTTTTACACATATGTATCTAGCAATGAAACACTTAAATGTGGGGTTTTCCATGTGCCACAATATATAGAACGATTAGAAATTAAATAAACTGTTTCAAGTCGACATGGCCTGTTTTCTGAAACAGCATTCCCTTTTGGACAACGCAGCTAAACAAACGAAGAGCCCCAAATTCATAGTAAAACATTTACAGTAGCCTATTCAATAACGATAACAGATAGGCCTATTATGATGGGCTTATATTTATAAAAATGCATAACGTATTTATAGTATATCATAGGCCTATATAATCATAATATATTAAATAATAATAATCATAATCTTGATTGTAATCGTAATAATTATAAATACAATGGTAATAATAATAAGAACAACAAGAAGAAGAAGAACAACAACAATAATAATAATAACAATAATAATCATTGATTTACAGCCATGCGCTGTTAATCAATCTAACTCCAAAAGGCAACACTTAAATACATTTCTAAAGTGCAGCGGCCTAAACTATAAAGAGCCGTGATAATTAAAGCGGGGAGGCCTACGTTCAGGCAAATCTAGGCGCGTTACATGGTCGACAGTAAACTTTATCTACAATATCACCAACACTTTAAGATTTCAAGTTTAAGACCAACATAGCCTACCATAAACAACAAAGTTGCACTCTCAAAGATCGATGAAAGAGTTGTAAGAGGGCCAGAAAAGGTTCACTTGGGGTCACAGTTGAATAAAGGTGATGTTGTAATTTTACTGTATTGCGCCACAGGCCTCGGACAAAGAAATACAATTAAAAAAAGAACGAACACAAAGATTAATGAAAGCATTTTTTTAAATTATTAAATGGTTTTCAATTACATTTTTTGCTTTAAGATTTCGAACAATTTGAAACTAGTAGCATATCTAAAATAAAATAATACTATTACGCCGCAACTCTTCACGCAATCAGGCTTTAGGTCTTTATTATTTATATGGCCTAGATTGTATGTCTATGTGCTATATATATTAAGCCAAATCAATAATGCCACGGTTTTTATAATTTGGTTGGGTAACTAATCATACAGAATAACTTGTTTTATAACTTAAATTGCCACTTGTTGCTGAGGATGAATTATAAAAATCCAAAAAATTTCCAAAAATCCAAACCCATAATAACTTGAGAAGGTTTGGGTGGAGGTTCAGGGTACATAAATTGTTTGAAGCCATTCAGAAAAATATTGAACGTCTCTTTAAATTGATTAAAACTGATTAACTCTCCTCAACCCCACAAAGCCCCACCACCAAATGCACTGCAGGTGAGTGGATATGTGTAGCCTCTGCAAACAGTCCGGACACTTTGATGACAATATAGGTATGGGCTTCTGCTGCAAAATGTAACGTCATGCTCGCTTAATGGCAGCAACTGAAGACAAATTACATCAAAATCACGTCGAATGCGTTGCCAAGTTACCAATGGGACCAATCAATTCGAAACCAACACTTTTCCGTGTGCCCTCTCTCCCCTGTATGCTGACACCACACCGGGACTGCCCCAGGGCTGACCACCTGACCAGTGACTCGTGTCCCACTTGGAGAGGAGAACAGGAGCGACGATGTCAACGTGCTAAATGGAGGAGGGGCAGCTCCGTGGGAGGGCATGGCAGGCAGACAGGCGAGAAAAAGGAGGAAGTCACGTTGGCGTCTGGGACAGAGGGCCCTCACCTCCTCCGCCTACCAGTCTCCTTAATTTCAATCGGAGAGGAGGGCAGGAGAATGGGGACGGAGACACAACTCGACGTTAACCTTTCGGTGCCCCCGGTTTATGACAACCTCCGAAGTACCTTAGGCCTCCTACTTCCTTCCCAGATATGGGAGCACCACACAAGCTTGCTCTGTTGTAATATGTAAACCGTCCTTGTGTGTGTGTGTGTGTGTGTGTGTGTGTGTGTGTGTGTGTGTGTGTGTGTGTGGGTGTGGTGTGTGTGTGTGTGTGTGTGTGTGTGTGTGTGTGTGTGTTAAAACCTCTTTAGAACTCAGTTTACTTGACATTAAATAGTGTGCCTGTGGAAAAAAAGACATTCTTGATATTCGTCTTCTTTTTCTTCTTTTTGGTAACCTTTATAATAACTCCAGTTAACACAACTTTTAGAACCCAAATAACGAGAATAAATTCGATTTGAAACAAGGCTTGAAAGAGGCTTTATCAACTTTTTAATTGTGTTGGTAAATGCAATTCAATTAAAATAATTTCTCCCTCTCTAAGTAGCCTATCTGTCGTCATCCAAGTGGCTGCAGAGGCGCAAGGCCACGATGTTAGTCTTTTTTTTTTTACCGTCATTTGTAAGATTTGCTCCCCCCAGCATGAGGCCTTTGATGGAAGCCTTTGAAATGCAGTCATGAGTCTTTCATGCAAATGGAGTGAGATAGGGCGAGACAAGAGGGACGAAGAGGTGAGGTCTCAGACAGGGCTCTGTAAGACGAGGGACAGCCGGCTCGTATCGCTTCGGAAAGAAATATACATGTCTTGAGGCCTTGAGGCCTAGACATTCAAATGTTAAATATGTCTAGATTAAATGCATCATTCAAATTATATATTCCATATTAGTTTGATACATAATATATAATAAATGTGGTTATGTTTAGGATAAAAAAATAATATATATATATATATATATTTATATATATATATTTATATATATTGTTTTATATATGCTTAGGAGTTTTAGAAAACAATATATACATTATATATAAAACTAAAATAGGACAATTACTTAATATATATATTAATAATATATTTGTTGATATGGGTCTACTGTTATTAATAGCATGTAGAGAGAGGGGGAGAGAGCCGGAAGAAAGGTGGAGAGGTTGCGCGAGGGAAAGAGGTAAGGGGCGGCCGGTAAAGCCATAAAACAGACCACGTGACCACGACGCGCTCTTAACTGGCAGCTGATGTGACGAACTGGAAGTTTCAATGGGATAGTACAGGTGGGACCTCGGTCCGGTGAAGACAGACAAGGGTTGGCCTATAGGACGGTAGATAGACACAGACATAGAGAGCTTCGCGTGGT
>JACYXH010000658.1:517500-580000 GCA_026745465.1 Lota lota
ATGGACGACAGGTGTTGTTGTCTTTCTCTTTCCTTTTCTCGGTCGCCCGCAATCAGTCTCTGGCTTTTCTTTAAGGTAAACAGAAGGTAATGAGCCTGGGCATTGGTAGGGTTTCACTGCCCACCTCCTCCCCCGCTTCTCAACAGCCATAAAGTTTATGGGGCCTGGATGTTGTAAAGATGGTTCCACCACAGAGACAGAGATATGTTTGTGGAGGAGGAGCTCAGATAGGTTGTGTGACACAGGAGGTGCTGAAGGTCAGAACTCTGGAAGACCTCCTTTAAACTGAGGCCTCCAGAAAACGGATAAGAAGTGAAACATACGACCTTTGATAAATTTACCAGAAACGGAGGGCCTTCTTTTTAAAATACAATGAATTGGAAAAAAATTAAGAATCTGATGATCCAAAGTAAGTGTGCAACCGTTCCTTCGTAACAATGGAGGTACTATGATGTCACAAATTGGTGGTTAGCTCTATCTATTCTTCTAACCACCGGCTGACACAAAGACAAAAATTCATAACCTGGTCTTATAATGTTGGTCATATATGTGCGTCTCTGGGGTGTGTATGCATAAGCGTCCAGCACACAGACAGAGGCACTAACAGAATGTGACAGGTCTGAAGGTTGGAGAGGTAGACGGCCATTACAGAGCACACCCAGAATGGATTAAGCTCAGCGGAAAAACAGACAACAAAATGGCTGCCAGTCGATTCTCCAGATTGGATATCTTTAATATCAAACCAGCCTCAAAATGCAATTACTCAAAATGTTGTTAAAGCTACAACTCAATGAGAAATATATTCAAAGCAATCTAGTATAATTAATATTTATTTTTAGGGTTATCACAAAACCATAACCTTTGCCTGAGCTTGCATTCCGTCTTTGAAATGGAATTTCTTTCTAGCCAATCAAATAATGTTAACATCATCTCTGTCCACATCCCAATAATTAGAGCAAATAGATGAAAAGGCCACAAACCAAGCAAATAACTCTCGCCTGCGTCCATAAACTAATTTGTCCTGTCGGAGCTTGTTCAGACTTATACAACCGGGTGTTTATGGGCCAGTTTTACCATAAACTTTCATTTACAATATACTTACTGCAGCCTAATACCCCCTTGTATTGGTTACATTGATTGTGAATAAACAGTAGTGCTGTAAAGTAGTAGTGTTAGAACGGTAGCGCGCTATAAAGAACAGATAATCCTAAATGGATAAAGAGAGACTTGCAGTATTTCAGTGGAATCCCATAATGATAATTATTATGTCATAGAATCTGGGCTCAGGTGGGAAATTATCTTATAATTCAACAAAATTTATTTCATGTTAAATATGTTGTATACATTTTTTGTTGTAATCTAACAAAGTTATTTTTCAGCACATATTGTGATATGGTGAATTACATTAGGCTGCATTCTAGCAAAAAGCTGGGACAATTTCTTTTATTAATTTGTCAATTTTAAATTAAGCAAATTTGCATTGATTTTTCATTAAAGTATGTTGAGATGTATGGTTATTTTTAATCACAAATGACAATATTTGTAATTATTTATTTCATTTTTGTACTTGTCATACTGATGCAAACCATCATAACTCAGTCAAGTCTTTGTAATCCAAATAAACATAATCAATGTCAACACTTTTGAAAGGTAATTAAGGTGTAAAAGAGACCATTTTATGAACAGTGTGATTGCCTTCTATCAGTCAGTCACTGATTATATTCATTGTTATTGTCTATAATTACAAGTGGTCAAATGGCAGGATTCAGGCCCATTAGCCTACATCCGAAAGAGACCATAATCTACACACACACACACACACACACACACACACACACACACACACACACACACACACACACACACACACACACACACACACACACACACACAAACATACACACACACACACACACACACACACACACACACAATCAAGCTTACTACTACTAATACAATGAATATAAATCAAAATAATACATTATACAAATAATAATGAAACATATATAAAGGTATGAATTCATGAATAAAAAAAACTAAATACATATATGTGTGTGTTTGTGTATGTGTGTGGATTTCTGTGTGTGTGTATGTTTGTGTGTGAATGTGTGTGTGTGTTAGCGTCAGTACAGGTGTATGTATGGAGGTGTGTGTGTGTGTATTTGTTAGCGTCATTAGGTGTATGTGTGTGTGTGTGTGTGTTTGTTTGAGTGTGCGTCTGTATGTAGGCGTGTGAGTGTGTTGTGTGTACGTGTGTGTGTATGCATACGAATGTAAGCAGTCAGTACATGTGTGTGGCCCTTTTTGCGTGCGTGTGTGTTCATGTCTGTGTGTGTGTGTGTGCGTGTGTGTGTGTGTGTGTGTGTGTGTGTGTGTGTGTGTGTGTGTGTGTGTGTGCTTGTGTACACCGTGAACCAATTGCTAAAGAGGTCATATAAGCCAGGGTGAAATACATTGACCTGCAGCTTAAACAAATCCCCGTGGCACTTCTTACTGACTTACCTTTCCCCCCGTTGGCAATTAACCTTCAGCCTGTTGATAATCACGGGAGATTTCAACACGCTGTTATGGAACTCTGATTTTCCTCCAAGTTCATGTTTGCAAATGGAGAAGAAATAATGAACGATTCACAAGCGTTTGACCAAGAAGCCTGGCCGCCCCATGCTCCTGTGAGGGCATCACACTCAGGGGACTTACAGCACATTAAATGCTGCTTTGTCCAATGGGTGTTTTTTTATTATGGAGACTAGAGTGGAAGCCTTCCTTTGACAGTTGTCAGCACTAACCAACGCCAAGGATAAGGAGTGCAAAGGTCGAAACCTTGCCAGTATCACCACATTCCCGTTAACGGCAGAGGCAACCGGAAAAGAGAAAGGTCAAGATGTTTTTTATAACAGCGATCCAGAGTCAGTAGTAATAAGATAGCCAATTGAATCAGTGGGTGTATTCTTAAGGCATTAAAGCAGACAGAGAGAGAGAGAGAGAGAGAGAGCGAGAGAGAGAGAGAAAACAAACATACTTTATTCTAGTCCACTTTAAGAGCCCATTTTCAATGTAAATAGCTGAATAGTGTGAGTGAAAGTACCTAAACCAACCAGTAAAAAAATAGACACACATATATATATACACCTGTAAACACACACACACACACACACACACACACACACACACACACAAAATAAGAAAGGGTATTTCTGTGTTTATGGTATTTGCTATGGTACTTTATTGAAGCCAATGTAAAACTATAGTCAGAGCACAGCGCCAGGTATTTCCAATTGAAGTGGGATATCTGGGTGGGGCAAAATATGGGAGACATATAATTCGATCTTCTCAGACTTTGTTGGTGAATGAGAGAGTGCCTACTGGGTATTGTCATATTTAAATCAGATGCCACCAGGTTGTTATTGGTTGTTTCAGTTTTTACCAGCTGGTAAATTCATATTGTTATTCTTTCTTTGGTGCATTCATGTTAGATTTTCATCTTCACAATTTATGATATGATAAGAGTCTATTCTTTACATCTGTGTCGTGCATACATACTTTCTAACTTTATAGCGTGCCCTCACAATTTGTGTCGTCACATTTGCAACTGATCTCTTTAAAATCCCAAACTTAAAAAATGCTTATTTTGAATTGATGATAGTCAGTGTTTATGATGCAATATACATTGAATGAATCAGATGTCTATGTTTAGTGGCCTGTAGCTGGAGTGATAGAAGACTGACTGGCTCACCGGCAGACCAGCTGGCTGGGCAGAACAGAGGGACACCACAAGGTGAGAAGTGAGGCAGAATTTCCCAACAGATGGGGTTCACTCTGCACTTTATCAATGTATTTTGAAAGGGCCAGTTGATATGACAAGCATCCATTAAAGTGATTTAGAACGACCATCGTGTGTTATAACATTTTGCAAATGAACAATAAAATAGAAAATCCTTCATATGTTAAATGGAGTGGATAAAGGATTAAAAGTGATGGTGATAATGTCGATCTTTTGGTCTTTAACTTCATTTATTTCTATCACTCTTCCTATTATTCTCTCTGGTCGCTCCCCCCCCCCCCCCCCTCACCCGCCCCTCTCGCTTTCTCTCTTTGTGTCAGAGTTCACACTCTATTCACTGAGGTGATGGGCCACACTTCACACCTGTAGTGGTCAGGGTCAACCACTACGTCAAGTCTAGGAAACAAGAGAGCCTTAATACACCATTAGCGCTTAGATTTACATTATTCTGGATGGGAACGATAGGAGATGATGAAGGTAGAGTCTGCTGTACTTCTTGAATGAATCTAGATCTAGAGGGTTTATTCTGGTTGGGAATGATAGGAGATGATGAAGGTAGAGTCTGCTGTACTTCTTGAATGAATCTAGATCTAGAGGGTTTATTCTGGATGGGAACGATAGGAGACGATGAAGGTAGAGTCTGCTGTACTTCTTGAATAAATCTAGATCTAGAGGGTTTATTCTGGTTGGGAATGATAGGAGATGATGAAGGTAGAGTCTGCTGTACTTCTTGAATGAATCTAGATCTAGAGGGTTTATTCTGGTTGGGAATGATAGGAGATGATGAAGGTAGAGTCTGCTGTACTTCTTGAATGAATCTAGATCTAGAGGGTTTATTCTGGTTGGGAAAGATAGGAGATGATGAAGGTAGAGTCTGCTGTACTTCTTGAATGAATCAAAATCTTCCAAATGGAATCATTTTTAGATTCTCAATATAATCATTAAAGGTATAAATAAAACAACTATATAAATAAATATATAAGGTAATAATACATCATTTGCATATAATAATATATGTAATCATATATATATATATATATATATATATATATTTATATATATATATATTTATAAATATATATATATATTTATATATATATAGGGTTAGGGTTGTATATATATATATATATATATATATATATATATATATATATATATATGGGTATAACAATAAATCCTGTGTATATGATAATGTAATACAAAATAATATATGTAAATATATATAACATAATATAATATATGTATGTATATATGTACATATACATATATATATGTATATTTATATATGTCTAGTATCAATAATGATTATATTGACAGTATATGAATAATGTAATAATGACTATATATATATACTGTATATGGTAATAATAATAAATCATGGATAAACATCGTTATGACAATCAAATAATATCCAAATCACATTGGAGTCTTCCGTGAAAAACAATTATTTCAATCAAAACGGAAATAAACAAACTAAAAATAAGAATTAAATGGTGTGCACAAACTCATTGTTGCATAAAATATGTAAATTATTTTCATGTTGGGTCAGGGTGTTGCTGGTGTTATGAAATCTGGACCTGATAGAAAGCACATTGGGAAACAAACTCTCCTGGAATAGGTAGCAAACAAACACATGTATCCGCCTGTCTCTGAAAGGGAGACATATTTACAGTCTGCTTATCTGCTGTTACTGGTAAATGAGCACATACTCAGCATTCGGGGCTGCTCAGTGAATAATGCTGTCTTGGTGATCATGCGTGGTTTTGCACGGTATCTGAAATACCTTTTAGGAAAGGTTCACAGTAATATTTTCGAAAAACCATGTTGGGAGTTTATGATGTCTCACTGCCACACACACAAACGCACACGAACACGCACAGACACACAGAAACACAAGCATGTGCACGTGTGTGTGTGTGTATGTGGGCATGTATGTGTGTGCATATTATCCAAACAGTCATTAAAACAACATGGTTCTTAAGGTTTGACAGGTGACAGTCAAATTAGGACCCGGGGCAAGTCAACAGAGGTAACACATACACACACACACACATACACACACACACACACACACACACACACACACACACACACACGGAACTGCTGTCCATCAGTTCCTATTAAAACACCATCTTTCATGAGCTGTGAGGAGTGATTAGGGGCTCTCTAACTATTACTAGACAAACGTACAAAGTCGTGATAACACAACCGCAGTTAAGACTCTAATGGGACTGCAAATATCAGCTTGGAGCCTGAATGGCTCACCCAACGATAGAGAGATCAGGGATGGGCTGCCGATGATGCCATGTGTGTGTGTGTGTGTGTGTGTGTGTGTGTGTGTGTGTGTGTGATTATGGGTTTATGTAGTGTGATCCTTCCCATGGGGCGAAATATATATACTTTATATACTATACTATTGAACATATATATATATATATATATACGTATATATATATATATATATATATATATATGTTCAATGGTACACATAGAAAGTACACATGTGAGCTTCCCTCCATCCAGGATTTACACAACGGATGGTGTGCCAGTAAAGCCTGCATGACCCCAGCCACCCCAATCACGGACTGTCTCACCTGCTGCCGTCTGGCAAGCAGTATCGCAGCCTCATAGCCGGACCTGATGGATCCGGGAAAGTTTTCTCCACCAGGCAACCAGGCTCATCAACAATGGAAACTAACGGCCTGTTGCCTGTGACACACACACACACACACACACACACACACACACACACACACACACACAGATTCAGACGTAGCTATTTATAAACCTATAAACACATAAAAACAAGCAAAAATGCACATTTGCACTTTACACACACTACACACTACAAATGATTTGTATTAGTTATATTGTTATTGTGTTGTATTTGTATTGTTATTTTATTTTATTTTATTGAAGCATTGTCGAGCAGATAAAACCCAAGAATGGTACTCTCTTATACCTGCAACAATAACAGAATCTTTCATCTTGAATCTTGAGAACGCAATTAAAGATAATTCGCTCACTAGTGATATTGGGTAATTTCCTTTCAAATCAAAATACAGCTGCATGTGTAGACACACACACAAACACAGACACACACACACACACATAAGCTGACACACACATACCAGGGCATATTCAGTGTGGCTGCAGCCAGGTGTGAATTCTGACGCCAAGTTTTAAATACAGCACTTGTAAGAGGAATATTTAAACGCTCCTGACTCCTGGCTTTGACTGCATGTTAATGACTACATTGACATTCCCAGCCTTTCTGTTGTCCCTACAGATGTCTCGCGCTTATAATGATATGGACAATCTGCAGCAGTCGCCCAGGCTCTGGGAGTCCACTACAACTTATTGGACATTTGCCGTTTTGAATTTGAATTCACAGTTTATTGTCAAGTCAGTCAGTGAATTCTTTTCATATTTTGTTTTCATTTAGGGCAACATGGATGAGATGACAGCACACACACACACACACACACGCACACACACACACACACACACACACACACACACATACACACACACTGGTTGTTCACATGGGGTTAGGATCAGTTAGAATGTGTTTTCCATCACAGAATTAAATAAAACCTTCTCAAATGACAGAAATTATCTTTCCTCCATTTTATGAATATTTGCACAACAATGCTCTACAAATAGTTGTGATGACTTAAAGCATGATTGAACTCCCAGCCTAAACAAGTTCCCTGGGGACATGGGTTTCAACTCTAGTGTCT
The DNA here is from genome assembly GCA_026745465.1 of Lota lota. Taxonomy (NCBI): domain Eukaryota; kingdom Metazoa; phylum Chordata; class Actinopteri; order Gadiformes; family Lotidae; genus Lota; species Lota lota. The sequence continues at coordinate 525,025 of JACYXH010000658.1, forward strand.
GCAGTCGACCTGTAAGTAAGGTAAATCGCTCAGCGAAAACCATAAAAGCCACATTTATAGTGATAGTAAATAGTACATTGATTGAGTATAGTAGGCCTAATATTGTCTTAATAATTGACTGTAGGCTGATCTAGCTATGGGTGCCTTGTCATAGGGTGGTGGAGGGTGCTTTATTGGGTGTTGTGGTTTTCCGAGGACAGCAAAGAGAGATGAACTAGCTAGCAAGGAGAGATGAAGCCGCTGGTGTCTGGCTTTACGATCATGAGATCAGAGCGTACTGAGAAGAGGTGGCACGGCTATAAATGTTAATCATTTTAAGAACAAACTCCTACCTAAGGGTTTGTTTAACCCGGAAAGGCACGTACTACACATGGATACCCACACACACACAGATGCGCACACACACACACACACACACACACACAGTATGGGACGAGTACGGGACAGTGTGTGTGTGTATATTTATATCCGTGCGTGTATGTGTGTGTGGGTGTGTGTATTTATGTGTGTGTGTGTGGTGTGTGTGTGTGTGTGTGTGTGTGTGTGTGTGTGTGTGTGTGTGTGTGTGTGTGTGTGTGTCTGAAACCAAGATACAAATAAAGAGAAAGATAGGAATTATATGAAGCTGTGGATAAAGGACGAGACAGGTTTAACTTTTCTTTAAACATGTTAGTCCTGTTGATATCAAGCATCGGGGCGCGGCCAAGGTATCAATATTAAGGCTTACAGCCATGACATCATGAAATCACAACATACATTGTTTGCTTGCTTGACTGATATTCACTTCTCATTGGGAGTGATCATGGATAAAACGTGTGTTTCATTCAGTCTATATGTTTCACGCATCTCCCTGTTCACACCTACTCACAAAGCCACAATCTGAAAGTCACTGCCGTTGAATTTAATTATTAATTGTTCATTTGTTAATTTTTTTATCATAAGGATCGCCATTAGCCGACGCAATTGTGAAATGAGTATTTCAATAATTGCAAAGGGAAACTATAGGCCACGTTGTACTTTACATGTTGTACCCATTATAGCCTCCCTTATTTAATATGTATATGGGGGTTCATATTTACTTTAGTTTTTCCCGCGACCTCAGGGAAGCCTTTCTCTTTACAGTGTTGGGAGAGAGAGCTTGTCCTCCATTGTGATGTTCCTGTGTGACTTCCCCGGGCCGACTATAGGCTCTCTATGATGCAAACATCAAAGCACTTCCCCTGTCACCGTGACTCTGCATGACCGGCTGGGAGAGAGAGCGAGTGAGAGTGAGAAGGAAAATGTGTGAGAGAGAGAAAAAGACAGGAAACTTTGCATAATAATAATAATAATAATTAGTAATGATGAATAATGAATAAATTCTGATAATATGAATAATAATAGTAATAACAACAAGAAAAACAACAATAATTATTATTACTTTAATAATTATTAATAATAATTATTTGCATTATTATTATTATGGTATGGATTATGTGTTACAATGTCCTTTATATTCAGATAAGTAAAGTATGATGATTTTAAATGATAGTAGTGATATGAGAAAATAAGGACAAACAGAAAAGTAAACAAAGCCGCGATGATAGACAGTAATAAAGAGACATTGAGAAGAAATTAAGAGATCAAAGACAACAAACAAAATCAGTTGGTAAGAATGCATCATTTTATATGCATGTCAAGGGTGTAACAGAGCAAAAAAAGGCCTTTGGAAATATTAATCAACTGTAAACTGGCAGTTGTTATATTTCAGGGCCTTGTTTGATTAGTGTATGATTCATTTACTGTTTGTGTCATTTATGATCCCTGAGAATATTTCTTATCAGTTCATATGTGGATAGTCGCTGTTTTTATAAAGTGTATTTTGTAACTTTGATGCAAAGAATTTTTTGAGTTTGAGTATTACTAGCAGAGAACACAAACACGCGCACATGCACCCACAAACTTGCTTACACACATGCATACACACACACACAGAAAGACACACACACACACACACACAAACACACACAATGTTGAGTGTGACCTCGAACTTTGTGACTTTGACAAATGAAAATGTAGCTTTGCATATCCCGAAGGATATATACATAATATTTTGTGTAAATGTTTTTATCATTATCGTTTTTATCACACAACCTATTTTGAGCCTTTTTGATCAGCCGTATGCAATTAATGAAAGAGCCACTTAGGGCTCTGGATCTAGAAGGTTTATTCTGGATGGAAACGATAGGAGATGATGAAGGTAGAGTCTGTTGTACTTCTTGAATGAATAAAAATCTTCCAAATGGAATCATTTTTAGATTCTTAATATAATCATTAAAGGTACTAGAAATAAAACAACTATATATTACTATATAATAATACATCATGTGTATCTAACAATATATGTCTAGAGGGGTTCCTGACCCCTGCTAAAGACTGTGTTAGGACCTTATTTGACCTAGTCCTGAATGGGACTTGTTCACACGCACGCACGCACATACGCAATAAAATAGAATCCTAGGTACTTGATCCCGCTGCAATGGCGCACCCATGATTAATTAACTTAGCAACGAGTTTGACACATATCCCTTTGAGCCTCAAATATAAAACCATGCTCAGGACAGCGACCAGTTTAATGTCAACTAATGCCGAGCCGGTCAAAGAAATAGGAAAACATATCCTTGGAAGGACTGATTACTTTTGAACCCACCAACACAAGACATTTCTTTTTGCTTCCATTTCTCTCTCTCTCTCTCTCTCTGTGTCTCTCTCTCTGTGTCTCTCTCTCTCTCTCTCTCTCTGTGTCTCTCTCTCTCTTTCTCTCTCTCTCTTTCGCTCTCTCTCTCTCTCTGTGTCTCTCTCTCTGTCTGTGTCTGTGTCTGTCACTCTATCTCTATCTCGCTCTATCTGTGTCTGTCACTCTATCTCTATCTCTCTCTCACTCCGTCTCTCTGTCTCCAGTGCTAGAATTGGAATACAAAAGGGGCCAGTACTCTAAAACAGCATCTGCGAAGCATGGCTTTCATGGGTACAGACTGCTTTAAGCAGGTTTGCATAGATAAATGACCAACAAGTACGGTTAGGCTATACATTAGTTTATTATTTTAAGAGATGCTTTTCTCTCTATACAGAAAACAAGTCAAACATTTCTAATGGAAAAACTACTTCAAATGTTTTCTTTCAACCATGAAATATGCTTTCTCAGCTTGCTCCTTGTCACAGACAGCCATCACTGATCAGCACAGTATATCTGCACACACACACACACACACACACACACACACACACACACACACACACACACACACACACACACACACACACACACACACACACACACACACACACACACACACACACACACACACTCTCTCTCTCTCTCTCTCTCTCTCTCTCTCTCTCTCTCTCTCTCTCTCTCTCTCTCCAGTGGATGCTCTGTACGTGACCGTCAGCAGTAACGTTATCAAAATCCACCGCTGAAGACCGCTTTCTTTTGGCGATCTAAGCCTTGCTTCCAAAGAAGGGTTCTTAGCGGTAGCGAATATTACTGATAGGAGTCAAAGAGGGTTGAGTTGGGACGTCTACGTAAGCAACGACAATCACTAGTTTATTTGTTCATTCTCTGAACAAATTTGATAGTGAATGAGTGTGTTCGTTAGATATGACTGCCACCTGCAGGCGTTTTGCATATATGTAGATATAATAATATATTACATTTTAATCCCAGACGGAAAAAAAACATTTCAGATATGCTCAAATAACCAACATATAAATAGTTTTAAACGTTTCTAAAATGAATAAATAGAACGTTCTTATTTTAATATTGAGTAACAGTATAATGTGACAATTTGGAAAAGAGGGAACAATATTGATAATGTTTTAAGACAAGTAAGGGAGCGTTACAATCAGTGACGAATGGTGGTCGAATAAATTCTTTTATTTTATTTTTTATATCTACATCAAAGACAAATTGTGTGGTGTTTGGAAGTGCAAAGAATAAGGAAGTAGGAGGGTGGCATTATGTGGAGAAACAGTGACAGTATACAAGCTTTTGAAACTATGGTTTGAGCAGAAAATGACTTGGAGGGTTCATATTGGTAAAGGGGTGGAAAAGTGTGCCACGGTCATAATAATGAGATAATAATCATAATGAGATGAGGGTGTTCTTGGGGGGGGGGGGGGGGGGGGTAGAGAGAGGCTCTCTGCTTATGATTAATCAGCACATGACCAGAACAAGAATTGATTATGGATGTTTTGCATATTGAGCGGCAGCCAGTACAAATCTTAAGAGGTTGGATAGTATTCAAGCAGGTTAAGGGTGTATAGGGGGGCAGAGCAAGCCCAATACCTGCTTTACAGGTGGAAATGGAGAGAGGAAACAGTGTTGATTGCAATACTGGGCTAAACTGAGAGAGCAGGCTGGAGTTATCCCAGCCAATGTTTTGTTGCACTGGATTTTGCAGGGAACAAAGCCCCGGAATATGTTAGACGGCACTGGTACGCAAAGGGGCAGGGGAAGTTAAAAGACTTACACACAGGAGTCTAGGTTATTTGGCCTCCTCTACCCAGATGGACAATGGAATCGGTGGAGGTGGATCTTGGCTTATTAATGTCAGTGAGGTCTGTGGGGGCAGATGGAGTCCACAAGTGCAGTATACCGGTCACCATTTCTCTCTACAGGTCTGTACAGACGGGTTCAGGGATATTAGCTCAGAGGTATGTGGGAGCACTTCTTGTGTTCCCTAGCTGACTGTGTGCCGTGGAGTTTGATTGAATAATGCGATTTCAGTATTTACTCCTGAATTTATAGCCAAATACTTGGTTCGTGAATGGATTGAGGGATCAGGAAAGACATGTTTAAGGCATTAGGAGAACATCTCTCCTGGAATCAATCAGAGACAGAGAATCAGAGAATCAATCTCTCGGTATTTGAGGAAAACAAAGCTGGATCTCAGAATATAAGGTGTCTTTTTTAGTTGGAGCATATAACTAATAATATATTATATTATCTGCATTTGTATTGTATCTCTCCACACTGTTGAGAGTGAGAAATGGGCATTTCTCTTAGTGGACAGTAGGTGGCAATAATACACCAACCTGACAGCGGTTGCTCGTTTGCCCAGGCAAAGGAGCGCGAGAAGGAGGAAGTAACAGTAGGAGGCGGTAGCGCGCGATGAACGTGTTGTGAGTTCTTAGACGAAGAAGTACCGGAGGCGCAAAACAAGGAAAATGGCTTCCCCGAAAACGCTTCCCAAAGATGCACAGGTCTTTATTACTATATAGTGTTGATATAATGATGCTGATTAGTAGTTCAATTAGATATTTGTATTACATTTGTGTAATATAGGCAATGTAAAATATCATATCTGTTGGTGGACTTATCTCTGCCATGGTCCTGCTAGCTTGGGTGTTAGCATTAACTGTTAGCCTTTTTGCAAGCTCTCTGGCGTTCGTTTAGTCTTGATTTGTCATGTTGTTTATGTTTCGGGAGCTTAAATCCTTAATGGCGGGCTCTCGGATAAATATGCCTTCAAGATGCGGTATATGTTCTCTGAATGTTTAAGCTGCATCTAGGATGTTTTAGGATCCAAATGTTGAATGGAACAGTCGCGTGGCTGTCATCGAGTCGCTTTTAAGGGTCATATTAATATGATCCTTTACAAAGACCGGCTCTACATGACATGCACTTTTATCTGTGTTGTATTACCATTGTTCTAATGGGTCCCTTTACTTTCTTTTCAGGTGATGATCCAAATACTCAAAGATATGGGAATCACAGAGTACGAGCCCAGAGTCATCAACCAGATGTTGGAGTTTACATACAGTAAGTCAGTTATAGGATATCTGGCATAACCTTCCACACAATGATCCGTAAAGATAGGAAGGAAAACGAGCTATTTGGAAAATACAAATATTTTACAGCTTTGTCCACAACCACCGTTTGGTTGTCTTCCATGTTCTCCTGAAACTAATATCACATTGTCTCATAGGATACGTAACCACCATTATTGAGGATGCTAAAATTTATGCTACGCACGCCAAGAAATCCAACGTAGACGCGGAGGACATTAAGCTGGCGATCCAGTGTCGCATGGACCAGTCGTTCACCTCACCGCCTCCCAGAGATGTAAGTCTTCATTTTCTTTTGACATATAAGTGGACTAAAGCAGGGTATCTCACACATAAACACCAAAAGTTGGAATTGGATTTCATTCTAAAACGAATATATAACCCCTGCTTGCTCATTAGTAACGTATGAATATATATACACAGTATCTATGTGTTAGGTACTATGTCACTTTGTATAAAAGTCTTACCAAATGACTAGTACAACTTTTGTGATTTGTAAATTATTTTAATATTAATATTTCCATAATAGACTGATAATAAGCCTTTTATGTCTCCTTATTTTGCACTCTGCTGTGTCTCCAGTTCCTACTTGAGGTCGCCAGGCAGAAGAATGGGACTCCTCTTCCTCTGATCAAGCCGTACACCGGCCCACGGCTGCCCCCAGACCGCTACTGCCTCACAGCCCCCAATTACAGACTCAAGTCCATCCAGAAAAAGGTACGTAGACAATAAACTGAAGCCATCGCTGATCCAGGGCTCTTCCCATCTCGTGTTTGTCTCACGACATAATTCATTATTATTTATATGTACTTTTGGAGGGAAATGTTAGAAAATGTCTCACGCTGAGCTGACTTAGCTGTTATTGACAACGACGCAAACAAACACAATTCAGTTGGACTGCACTAAGCACATTTTCCTATCGTAATATTTGAAGCGTTGAGCATGCACGCATTATGAAAACTTGGGCCTGCTGGATTTCTTTCCATCATTTTCTAAAAAGTGTTGCCATGGTGACTTGTGTCCCACTAGGTTTCGTCGTCGGGGGGCAGGATAACTGTACCGCGCCTCAGTGTCGGATCGGTGTCCAGCAGGCCCAGCACGCCAACCCTGGGTGAGACACACACACACACACACACACACACACACACACACACACACACACACACACACACACACACACACACACACACACACACACACACACACACACACCAAAAACGGTGCATATATTTGCAATGCAGTTTAGCGAAAGGCACGGAAAACCCCTTAACATGCATAGTTACCTTTACACACACACAAATAAAAGTGTGTTGTATTGTAGGTAGGTGAGATCAGAGGTGTGTGTGTGGGTATGTACCTTGTAGTGCTTCCCCAGCAGGGACAGGGCACTGTGTTGCCATGACGGGTAGCTCTTGGCCACATAGATGGTGCAATGAGATGGCTTGTCTGGGGGCCTTGAATCTCCCTTCTATAGGGGGAGATGTGGGAGAGAGTGGAGGGTGGTTAGTTAGTATAGACTAAGAGATACACATTACTGACCCATCAAACCATATTATACCCGTTGCACAAGACGTGGCCATGGCCATCAACTGTCTAGCACACGCAATATCATATCCGACCAAAGAATGCTGGCTTCAAACCACAAAATGATGTCATGTTCTAGGGTATTTACAGTGACATCAATGACGTGGCACGACTGGATACCTGCCTAGATTTTAAGTACTCTTTCTAGAATTATTTTGTTGTGATGTCACATTTTATTCAGCATCTCTGATCCTTTGAAATGTTATTTTAGAGAGAAACAAACAATAAGGGCCAGATAACAGTAGACTACATTATCATTACACTTTTCCTTCCATGCAGTTGGAAATGAATATTGACATTGACAAGTAAAACGTTTTTATTTTATTGAATCTTTTAAGTTTCTGATTTTATGTAAATGTTGCTAATTGCTTAATTTAACAATCATTAAAAACCATCCATAGCAACTACCAGTTTTGCTATTGAAAGTCTATAATCATGCCTTTATGTCAAGCCTGTTCATTTTGGTGTATTGTTTATTAATGGTCCCAGCATCTTTACCCATCATGTCCTCAGGCACACCCTCTGTCACCACCAAGGTCGCGACCCCTTTGTCCTTGTCTGGCCAGCGCTTTACTGTTCAGATCCCCAGTTCTCAGACTGCTGTGTCCAAAACAGGTACCACCAAGCCTACTCAGTTTGTGTTCTCAACCCGCAATCAAGGTAATAACAATAATAATGAGCGCTTGAGTGTATGAGTGCAATGTAGACAGGATAGGATGAGCTGGACAGGATAGATGAAGTGATTATGGTGTTTGACTCCCAGCTTTACTGTTCTGGGTTGGAACCCAGAACCTAACATATCTAACATCTGCCTGCTTCTTATTGGCTTGTATCTGAATTGAATGTATGTTAAGTTGCTCCAAGTTGGTTTGGATGAATGTGTCTGAACATCCAAACATGCTAAATATCTGGATTGTAAATGGTCAATATCTACAAAGTGTATTTAAAAAATGCAAGATTACGTTTTCTCATGTCTTATTTTAGAATACAATCTATATCATCTATCGTTCTATTTCAAAAACACAGATAAGCGTGCAAGTATTTCATATTCCTCATGCTTCCCCAACGCCAGCCACACCGTCCACGCCGACGGTGCAGAACGTGCTCATCAACCCGTCTCTGATTGGCTCAAAGAACATCCTCATCACCAACAACATGGTGTCACAGAGCTCGGCCAGCGAGTCGCTCAAGAGGAAGCACGACGACGACGACGACTACGACACCCTATGACCTTGAAATCACGCCGCTGGGTCATTTCAACAAGATTTAGTTTAGTTTTTTTGTTTCCTTTTTAAGTCAAACCTCGATAGGACGTGGTGAAATTGAAGGACGTTGTTAGCCTGTTCTATATAAGAATTAAAAAAAAGTCAGCTGCTGGGCGATGATTACTCCAGAATATGTGCGTGTTTTTAATCTTGTATAAAAATAATTTGTCATTATTACAGCTGCACGGGTCAGAAATTGTACAAGTGAATATTCCCCTGTGTGCCGTACAGTACCGTTGAGTTACTACATTGTAGCAGTTGAATGCCTTGCTTAATGGCATAACGAAAGACAAGGGGAATGAGACTAGTCCACTGTCCTTTTACTCTATTAAGACTTTTCTCCGTCAGAAATGTTAATGTTAAAAAATGCATGGTTAGATTATGATTAACTTTCTGTGAAGGAAACAATTTTTTATTCATGAATATATTTTGTTAGTTACAGCAATAATACTTGACAACATTCAGTGCTATATGCATAATATGGTGGTTTATATAGAGCTACCCATCTCCACATGAACACAGTGCTTTCTATCATGTGTGCTGGGCTTTTTCAATAGTGTCAAGAATATCCAACACTTAACAGAAGAAATAGTCATGTAACATAAATAGCAGGCGAGAGATTTATTACCAACATGTATTTATTTGAATGGGCTTTTCTTTCCTCCTAAGACACCCACGTAGAGAATGAACAAATTGATATGCTGTAAATATAGAAAGAGCCCTCATTCTGAGCCTACTCTTCCACCGCTTAGTGTAAATTGTGTCTAAACCGTAGTTTCCTCTTGTTTGCCACTAACTTTTGTATGAGTAAGAAAATAAAAAGAATTGGTTACAACTCACAAGTTTCTAGACTTTTACTGTTGCAGGAAGATTTCATGTGACTGCTCTTTACTCTTACATTAAGGAACATGTATCTGACTTAATCATTTATGCTACAGCTGCTTTCTTGCTCGTAGTTAACCAACCTGCTGTTAAGCAATCAAACTCAGAATCTTTATAAGCTTTACTGCAGAACAGTAATTTCATATATATACTGTATATGTATATATATGACTACTTATTTTTCTTTATTATTTAAGGCACAATGTGTAAGATTGAGGCCCTCCCAGTTAGTAGGTGGGAGACTTTAAGAATTTAAAATCTCAACAACAGTGTCCTGTCCACTAACTGGCTCTGCCGCTGTGTGATGTGAAATAGTGGAGCTCAGCTGGCTGGTGTGAGTAGGAGGGGTATTGGGAGTGTCAATAGTTCGATTCTTGCAAACAAAAAGAGGTACGGGCTGGTGAGCATTTTTTATTAGTAGAATATATCAGTTATAGGATGTGGATTGTATTGATACAATTATTGAAATCACTATTGATAAGCATTGACTGCATACAGTATATGTCCTGGTCATTTTAAGCTACCAGCTAGTAACTACTTAAATACTACTTACATATTACAATTTCATTTTCTTATGTGAAATGTTCATTCATATAATTTTTAAAACATGTTGAAATTAAGTAATAAGAATTTTCCAAATTTTCCAAAGAAACGATTTCAATTATTTGTAATGGTTTAATGGACCTATCAATCAATCGTCTAATAAATTACCCTGAAGGGTGAAGATGAAGCACAAGTCCCTACAGACAGCTAGAGGGCGTCCACCAGGTGGGAGCCACAGAGGAGTTGTGGAGAAGGCACTGCTTCAAGGCTGGACCAGGACAAGGCCAGCAGCACCGCCATGATGCTACAAGCTTGGAGCAACCAGGCCTTACTGGTGGTGCACACACACGGAGACAAACATTGGATATGGATGCAGGATAAAATAAAGTTATGCAGAACAACAAGATGGAGAATAATTTAGGAGGATTAGACAGAAGAGAGAGATGGGAGGATGGTGAGACAGCCAAGCTGAGAGGCTGGGTGGAGGTGGGGGGAGGAGGAGGTGGGTTTGATGAGTATCTGTAACAGTGGAGATGTAACCACAGGGTTTTGGATGAGGCAGAGAGGATTTCTCTTACTTCATACCACCAGAGACACACCCTTCTGATATCATAGTATTTACATTCATTTGTTGGGTAGAGACATCTCACAAGGAGGTTCCAAATGGGCAGTGGCTTGGGCCACTATAGCCACTCTTCTGTACATCCCTGCAGCTTTCATTACTGATCAAAACATGACAGGTATGGACCATATGGCTGTAAATCACTTATTTTGGAGCGGTGTCTACTAATATGAACAGTTCTCATTTGACCGTGAACATTCTGGATCATTTCACCAAAACGTGGGGGTGTATGTCTAAATTTGTTATTCTGTTATTTATTGATCTCCTCGTAGTAGCAGCGTCACATTTGTTCAAGATTAATTAACTTTTATCGAGCTTCATTATTTCGTATTGTGTACTGCATTGTATGTTCTGTAACGCGTTGGCATTTTCTGCCTTATTTGTGTCACATGTGCACGGCATACGGAAGTTACGTCATGCGTCTTTGCGCACTTTGCGCGAAAGCTCAAGTTAGGAAGTTGCTGTTGCCTGTTGTGTAGAGCCACAACGTGCCCTTCTGAGTTCCACTCCCGTCTCCCGTAAGGTGCGCTTACTGTATTTCTTACTTACTGGGGGGCTGTAAGGTACGAGCCGAATAAATTCACAAGAGCTTGGTTTACATTGCAAGCTAGCGATTACTCAGCAGGTTCTAGCCTGTCGAGCGGGGCTAAGGGGGGAAAGGTGCACTACCCTTTAAATGAGATTATTTGCTAACTAGCTGTAAGCGAGGCATACAATGTCAACAACGGATAAAAAGTAAAACGACATCAAATATATCCCTTATGAAATGATGAACACGTTCTGCTATATAAACGGTAAACGTTTGCGTGGTTTCATTGTATAATTCAATCGGCCTTTGACTACAGAATATATTTGATTAAAGTGGCGCTAAGCTTTTTATATTAAACATTATTGTAGAAGAATACAATTATACTATGTTACCTGACATCAAACTGAAAGTGTGTGTGTTTGTGTGTGTCCCTTTCACTCAGTTGCAGCCCACCTTTCTCCTCAAGTGAAACTTTACAATAAGCAAAGATGTCAAGGATAGACAAGATGAGCATACTGGGGGTGAGGAGTTTTGGCGTTGAGGACAAAGACAAACAAGTCATCTCCTTCTTCAGCCCTCTCACCGTTCTGGTTGGACCCAACGGAGCAGGAAAAACAGTAAAATTTGCAAAGATGTCATCAACAATAGAACGTAAATTGTATCGGTTAAATGTGCTGATGCTGCAGAAATGCTGCAAGAAGGCCTCATGGTGTTTGTTATTTCCCGTAAAGCTATACCATCTGTTCCTTTTGGTGTCCAGACTATCATTGAGTGCCTGAAGTATGCGTCATCAGGAGAACTTCCCCCTGGAGCCAAAGGGGCTGCCTTCGTTCACGACCCTAAAGTGAGTCAAGGACCAAAGGTTCACACTGATCCGTTAATGCTTACAGTGGATTACTGCTGGGGATTCAGAGATTAGCTAATATGCTGGTGTTCTTAAAGCTTCCATGATTCCAAGATAATGTAGCTGATCCATTAATTGTGCGTGTTGCTTCTCACAGACAACCTGAAGCTTAGAAAGACATCCACTCTCTTGTTGTTTACTATGTATTTACTTTACTATTTCAGCAAGTTAATTGGCTATGAATTAAAATGTATCTGTCATTGGTCTCATCACTTAAACTGTCACTGCCTTGATGTGCAAAAAAAGAGAAGAAAAACATCTTAAAGGATTAGTTGGCTGAAAATAGTTAAAAACAGGAGGTTTAGGGTGTATTGATGTCTTAGTATTTACTCCAGAAAAAAAGATGGCAAAACGAGAATTATACGAATACTCTATCGTTGGATAAAATGTAACCTGTACCTAATGATAAGGACATACAGCTAGCTAATCAGCTGTCTTGACTCAAAGAAATGGTGCATCTCTGTAGGACGCCCACGAGACGGATGTGCGAGCCCAGATCCGGCTGGTGTTCACCGACGTGAACGGGGAGAAGGTAGCCATACAGCGCTCCATGTCGTGCACACAGAAAGCCAAAAACTACACCTTCAAGACGCTAGAGGGCGTCATAACCCGCATCAAGTAAGGCTTAATAGTTGGCGTGTGTGGGTGAGTCTGGAGGGTATCCTTTGCAATGTTGCATGCTTAAAGTCGCAATGTGTACAATTCCAACTAGCTAACAGTTGAAAATGACCTGGACATATCAGCAGTGATTTCAATAATGTTATCAATAAAATCACATCCTACAACTGAGATATTCTACAAATATAAAATGCTGGGCAGCCCGTTACCTCTCTCTTTGTTTACAATAATCGTACTATCCACACTCCCAAAACCCCTCCCACTAAGAAGTACATATTTTAATCTTTTTCTGAATTTGGTTAGGCCATTTTCTTCTATGATCAATCGGCTGAATGCTTTGAGACACAAAGTCACAACAATGCTGGTGCTCCTCGTAGGCAAGGGGAGAAGATAAGCCTTTCCTCCAAGTGTGGTGAGCTGGACCGGGAGATGATCTCTGGTCTGGGCGTGTCCAAGTCGGTGCTGAACAACGTCATCTTCTGCCACCAAGAGGAGTCCAACTGGCCCCTCAGCGAGGGCAAGGCCCTGAAGGAGAAGTTTGACTCCATCTTTGCAGCCACAAAGTACTAAAATTCAACTCTTGCTGCTTCATTAGATGTTTTCCTCATTTGGATTAGACTCAATTAGTATTTGGATTATTTTGCATGTTTATTTTTCATGGTCATCTTCTTCATATATAGGCTTCATTTTAAATGATAGTAAAGCATATTACTAGCAGCTGCCACCGCCACATATCCCAGCCTTGGATCAATAGTTGTTTTAATACTGATTTCTTGTTAGCCTTAATCCATTTGTGCTGATTTCCCCCCTTCTGTCCTTCAGGTACATCAAGGCCCTGGACACCATGCGGCAGCTGCGTCTGAAGAAGGCCCAGATAGTGCGGGAGTGCCAGGTGGAGCTGCGCTACCTGAAGCAGATGAAGGAGAAGGCCCTGCAGATCCAGGAGATGCTGGCCGCCAAGGAGGCCCAGCTGGTCGCCTCCAGAGACAGCGTCCAGCGGATCGAGGGCCAGATCGAGCCCCTCGAGGTGTGTCTGTCTGTCTTTGTCTGTCCGTCTCTTTGCTTGAGTGTGCAATGGACTGCTTATTCAACAGTGTCGTGTCACAGTGCTCAAGCGTGGAAAAGGAAAGTGACACACTAAAGCAGTAGCGTAGGCAGAAATAGTATTTTGGGTGGGCCAGTACAAAATTGGGTGGGCCATATTTTCCCAGAACAAAAGGACTTTGGTTGTCTCTACAGCACACTGCACTGTTAATGAACCATTTTATTGCACAAAGTGGCAACTAAACATAAACCCAACAGCAGAGAAGGTGTTAACATACTGCATGACATATTGTGACATACATCAGACAGAAGGTGACTGTGAAAGTGGTTCATCAATCACAGGTAAACTGTCCGGTGAACCCACGTCAGGCTTCCGCAAGAGCACTGGCGCCGGGGTGCAAGCGGCCGGGCCGAGCTAACCTTCTTGTGGGCTAATGATGGGTCTGGGTCTGACTCTGAATTGGGCTGGGTGGACTCGGTCGATGGAGGCAGTGGCCTGTCTTCTTCACGGCGTGCTTTTTAAAATAATACATTAAAATAACTTTGTTTAGCTATTGTGGCGGTAACGTTAAATCGGCTGAAAGCCAGCTAGTTATACTGAACTTAGCATTTGAACCATAGCAACTAATTACGTTACTGAGACTTTTACTTTGTTTCAGTTCCATTTAAAGACAAATAAACACACAGAACAAGTAAACAATAAATCTAGTTTATATATAATATTTTCTTACATAAATCTTTATATTTTGTAGCTAAATGTATTTTGATCAAACGTGGCTGGATGGGCCAGTGAGTTATGTGGCCCAGGCCCATTACTGCCTACGCCGCTGCACTGAAGTGATACACATATTTCCCTAATTTTAATATTAATTTCTTATTCAAATATCTGCTCTTGTTTTCCGGGGCAAACATGTCTTATTACAGCCCTAAGGTATACGCGTATTGTTTTTCCCTCTCCAGAACCGGCAGATGGACATTGACACACAGCTGGGCAAGGTGATGAAGCTCGACAACGACATCAAGGCCCTGGACAGCAGGAGGAGACAGATGGAGGAGGACAACAAGGATCTGGAGGATACCATGGAACAAGTGAGGGAGGATGGAGATATTCACAACACTACGTGAAAGAGGAGCATATCTTACCACTGTAATATGACAAAAACAGTGTTAGGTTAATTGTTGACATTGTCTATGTCCAGATGTAAAACAGCCATGATCAATCCATCTCGCGATGCAGGCGCGTTAAGAAATTGAGCAGTTGGCGATCCATTGACATCCATTTTATTCCAAACGAGGGTTTAGCTGCTCCAATAGCTGTACCTTTGTTTTGTCCAAACTAAGTAAGTGCTTCGGAACTTTCCCTCAAATGAACAAATCCACAAGTTTTGATTCTGTGTTTACTCGCCTCTGCAACGGTAGTGGCTGCGTTTTAGGCAATCTGATAATTCTGAGTGTAGAGAAACATTTAAATAAGTTACCATGGTAAGTGTAGGAGGGGGTGTTTTTTAACTGATTGGAACACAGCCTAAGCGTTCTGTGTTTACAGGCCATGGCGCATGCTAACTGACTTCGAGACAGACTGAGAAGTGAACAGTTGTTACATTGTTTTAATTAATGTGTTAGTGTTGTAGTCAAGGTGTAGTAGTGAACTGGCGTGGTCACTACAGTGTTATAGTTAAGGTACGGTCGATGGGGTGAGGTGGTCAAAGTGTGGCCCTTAAAGCCCCTCCTCCCAATTACAAAGACGTTTTAAGGCATTCAAACACATGAGAAAGCCTACACCCCAAAAAGATTAGATTCTCAACTTTTAGTCCATCATAACCATTGTTATCTAAACAAAAGATAATTCTAAACCCAAACAAAATACGAAGCATGTAACAAAAATAGTTATGTATTTCATAACTGCACGTGCACATGCACAGCAATAGCGATCTTTTTCACGTCATTTGATCTACACTCTAGGTCGTGTTTAATATTTGCGATCTCGATTCGATGGAGACCCGATCGGTAAAAAACATTCTTAACATACTCCACACACCAACCGATAATTCACTAGGTGGTATTCAATCTAAAACATGAAATTTATTTCAGGCGGAAATGAAATCTTCCACTTATGCTCAAGATGACATATTATAGCCCTTGCAGTTGGGGATCTATACTCTATTTACTTTGGGTATGTTATTTTCAGAAGAAAACTCAGAAATAGGCCTAGGTTATTAGGTGTGGTCATTAACCTCTTCATCAATAGTCCTATTTCTGAGTTTCTTTTCTGAAAATTACATACCCAAAGTAAATAGAGTATAGATCCCCAACTGCAAGGGCTGTCATATGTAATCTTGGTACCAAAAGAAAGATAAAACCTGTGAGAGTGCAAGTAAAATAATCAATGTGGATACTACTTGGTTAGAGTGAATAAAGCTGGAACACAGCGTAAGTGGACGATTTTATTTCCACCTGAAATAAATGTCATGTTTTAGAGTCAATACCACCTAGTGCATTATCAATTGGTGGCCCTGTAGTACTATAGGGCCATAGCGCAACATCTTAAGAGTACCTGGGTCAAGTTAATGTCAATAAAATGAAGTAGAGCAAAGATAGAGGTTTTAGTAGAGGTAGGTTTAGGTGAAATCTCCAAATAAAAACCTAAATCCAATGCAAACCAATTCAAAACTGACAATATAAACTTGATGAGACACAAACAGGTTGATATCTTGGAAGCCAATTGTACAATTTTGACATTTGACCCCTCTATTGAAAGGTCTGGGCGAATATAATTAAATGACACCAAGCCAAACAATCGCATGTACACCATACGGCCACCAGATGGCGATGGACATGTGTTCTGATTGAAGGCAATTTACCTATTTCCTCTGAAACCCTCTCTTAGCTACTAAAAATGGATTTGTAAACACCGTGTTTAGTTGCAAAATGGAGCCCAGACACTAGATTACCCGTTGAGGGTGGTTGTATGTGATGAAGCACAACTTTCATGACAAAAACAACAAAGGTAAGACAATCTTTGGTTGTAACTAGAAAAAGTGAAGTTATTCTTGATTGCTTGAGTTTTACTCGGAGTGATATGGTTTGGACTGTTCACTGGTCTCAGCTTTTATATGGTATATAGTTTGTGTAGATCAAATGACGTGAAAAAGATCGCTATTGATGTGCATGTGCACAGTAATGCTTGCATTACTTGCATGCTTCTTATTTTGTTTGGGGTTGGAATTGTCTGTCGTTCAGCTAACAATGGTGTATGATAGACTAAAGGTTGAGAATCTAATCTTTCTAGTGGTGTGTCACATGACTACTTTCTCATGTGTTCAAATACCTTACGACCTCTTTGAAATTGGGGGTCAGGGGCTAAACCCGGTACCGGGTCATTTCGCGATGAAGAGGTTAAGATGCAGTCATTAACAGGTGTGGCCGTTAACAGGTATGGCCGTTAACAGGTGTGGTCGTTAACAGGTGTGGTCGTTAACAGGTGTGGTCATTAAGATGCGGTCATTAACAGGTGTGATCATTAACAGGTGTGGTCGTTAAGATGCGGTCATTAACAGGTGTGATCATTAACAGGTGTGGTCGTTAAGATGCGGTCATTAAAAGGTGTGGTCGTTAAGATGCGGTCGTTAACAGGTGTGGTCGTTAAGATGCGGTCGTTAACAGGTGTGGTCGTTAAGATGCAGTCATTAACAGGTGTGGTCGTTAACAGGTGTGGTCGTTAAGATGCAGTCATTAACAGGTGTGGTCATTAACAGGTGTGGTCGTTAAGATGCGGTCATGAACAGGTGTGGTCGTTAAGATGCGGTCATTAACAGGTGTGGTCGTTAACAGGTGTGGTCGTTAAGATGCGGTCATTAACAGGTGTGGTCGTTAACAGGTGTGGGCGTTAACAGGTGTGGTCGTTAAGATGCGGTCATTAACAGGTGTGGTCGTTAACAGGTGTGGTCGGTAAGATGCGGTCGTTAACAGGTGTGGTCGTTAAGATGCGGTCATTAACAGGTGTGGTCATTAACAGGTGTGGTCGTTAACAGGTGTGGTCGTTAAGATGCGGTCATTAACAGGTGTGGTCATTAAGATGCGGTCATTAACAGGTGTGGTCATTAACAGGTGTGGTCGGTAAGATGCGGTCATTAACAGGTGTGGTCGTTAACAGGTGTGGTCGGTAAGATGCGGTCATTAACAGGTGTGGTCGTTAAGATGCAGTCATTAACAGGTGTGGTCGTTAACAGGTGTGGTCGTTAAGATGCAGTCATTAACAGGTGTGGTCGTTAACAGGTGTGGTCATTAAGATGCAGTCATTAACAGGTGTGGTCGTTAAGATGCGGTCATGAACAGGTGTGGTCGTTAAGATGCGGTCATTAAAAGGTGTGGTCGTTAACAGGTGTGGTCGTTAACAGGTGTGGTCGTTAAGATGCGGTCATGAACAGGTGTGGTCGTTAAGATGTGGTCATTAAAAGGTGTGGTCGTTAACAGGTGTGGTCGTTAACAGATGTGGTCGTTAAGATGCGGTCATTAACAGGTGTGGTCATTAAGATGCGGTCATTAACAGGTGTGGTCATTAACAGGTGTGGTCGGTAAGATGCGGTCATTAACAGGTGTGGTCGTTAACAGGTGTGGTCGGTAAGATGCGGTCATTAACAGGTGTGGTCGTTAAGATGCAGTCATTAACAGGTGTGGTCGTTAACAGGTGTTCCAGGGTTCTGACATACAGCTGCAGGACCTTTACCAGAACCACCAGAAGACGGTGCGGGAGAAGGAGAGGAGGCTGACTGACGGACAGAAGGAGCTGGAAAGAGCCACCCGGGAGTGCCAGAGACTCAACAGGGTCAAGTCCGAGCTGCTGGTGGAACAAGGTACATGCACATACACACTTCTGCTCACATCTTGTTATGTCTTGAAATGTTACATGGCAGTGCTGGAAGGGAGCATGTGGGTGCAGCGCCACATTCTTTGGTGAGAACCCTGTACTATCAGTATGTAGTAATCAGTATGAAGCCCCTGTGTGTGTGGCTTTATGGAGCTCCGTCTGGGGAGCGGTTAATGTTGATAAAAATACGGTAGTATGGACAGTGTGAGCATAATGACACCGGAGTGGGCTCGTGCACAGAATAACGCTGTAACACAATGACACCGTCATCAGCTTAGTTGAGAAAGAAGGATGGACCGTGAAGGAAAGATGGATGGATGTAAGAATGAATGGATGGTTTGTTGAAGACAGACAGACTGGCTGGCTGGCTGGCTGGCTGCCTGCCTGCTAGCTGGTTGGCTAAGACGGGGGCCCCTCACTGACCTGTTGTTCTCCCTGTCCAGGCCGTTTGGACCAGGAGGCTGACCGCCACTCAACGAACATAACAAACCGCGATGCCCAGGTGAGAGGTTTGGACGGGGATGTATCATTTAATGTGTCAATTAATAGCGGGATAAAATGAGTCATGCATTTTTGTCTTCACTCTACCCCCTGCTGCCAGGTGCGCTCCTTGTCTTCCTATCTGGAGCTGGACGGCTTCGACCGCACGCCCTTCAGCCAATCACAGCTGCAGAACTTCCATCGCCACGTCACAGAGAGGCTGGAGCAGGAGAAGCGCGCAGCCGATCAGATTATGGTACAGGAGACGAAATTGTGGCCCTTAGTTATTGAAACTAAATTGTAAGTGGCGTTTACAGGGTTACCGGCGGCCCGGCCCGAAACTGACAAGTTTCCCTCGCTGTGTGTGTGTGTGTGTGTGTGTGTGTGTGTGTGTGTGTGTGTGTGTGTGTGTGTGTGTGTGTGTGTGTGTGTGTGTGTGTGTGTGTGTGTGTGTGTGTGTGTGTGTGTGTGTGTGTGTGTGTGTGTGTGTGTGTGTGTGTGTCTCCTCCAGGCGGACCTGCAGGAGAAGGAGCAGCAGAAGCAGCAGGGCATGGATGAGACGCGGGACAAGAAGACGGGCCTGGAGAGCGCGGTGGAGCTGAAGAGGGACCTGCAGGGCCGGAAGCAGCAGGAGCTGAGGAACCTGAGGGCCGAGCTAGAGCGGCTGGATGGCTCCTCTGGCCGGCTGCAGGAGCTGGAGAACGAGCTGGCCAAGCATGTGAGGGGGGGGCACAAGTCAACACACACACACACACACACACACACACACACACACACACACACACACACACACACACACACACACACACACACACACACACACACACACACACACACACACACACACACACACACACACACACACACACACAGCAAACTCCTACAGACACGCATCCTTTATATGGGTGAAGATAATTTAGTTATGTTGTTATTATTGTTGTGCATTATGTGCTTTCTGTGTGTCCGTCCAGGAGCGCGAGCTGCAGACGGCGGTGCAGAGCTCCAGCGTGGAGACCCTCAAGGCGGAGGTGGTGGTGCTGCAGGGCGAGCGGGTGGAGCTGGACGCCAGGCGGCGGCGGCTAGACCAGGAGATGGAAATGCTCAACACACACACCACCGCGCGCACGCAGATGGACATGCTCCAGAAGGACAAGGTCCACACTCTATATGGCTGTCAGATTAATATTCTAAAAAAATCGACTTAATATACTTTGTTTACAAGACGAAGACGCCCTCTTGTGGGGGCACAATGCCACGTTAAATTACCTCATTTACAACTTTATTTTCTTGTGTATTCAAAATACCATGAAATACTTTTGCTCTTGCTCTCCCTGACTCAACACAAAGGACACATCATCACAGACCTATATAGACTTTGTGCCCAATGCACACATTTGTAAACAGTACACAATATATAGCATACAGTGACATAACATATTAAACAACAGCAATCACAGTGCATATGGCTGCATCATTTGTTGCTGAGTCGGGTGGTGTGTGATTTGATGATCCGGTAGCGTTTCTGGATGGAAGGAGCGAAAACGGAACATAGGCTCGTTGGCTGGTTTATTTAATTATGTTCTGGGCTTCTTTTTGCAGCGAGCGGAGTAAATATTATGAAGTTATGGTAGAACTGTGCCACGGAATTTTCCTGCTGTCTTTCCTTTAGAACTAATGTAGATGAGGGAGTTTTACTTGCTTACCCGTTCTGATAACTGTTGTTTTTAATGCAAAACAAATTAATAACATTCAAATACCTTCAAATTGATGTTGCCAGCCTTTTACTCTACCAGCTGCCCAGCTGTGGACTGCACATTATCCCACCGCCCAGCTCTGATCATGTTGGGCACTCTGCCCAATGCATGGTGCCACAGTACACCTACATACCACCGTCCAGTATCTCCCATCATATACAACGAGAGAGGGATTGGACCGATGAGATGGTCTTTGTTCATCACAGATGGGAAACAGGTTGTTTTCAGACGACATCAGTAGAGCGAACATGAGATGGAGTGCAGGAAGTGTTTACTTGAAATGCATAAACTAGATATAAGTTAAGATATGTTTCTTGGAGGTTGATGTTGTGTTCAAGCCTAATGGTTTGATGATGCAAGGTTAATAAGGCTACAGTTGTTTTTGTTTACCGTCAGTACAACCCATCCTAATCACAGTGACTTGGAAGCCTTTTTACTTAAATTGTTTTTATTGTGATAAATCTTATTTTTTTTCTCAATACAGATCGATTCCAATTTATTTAGGATTTGCGTTCTAGTATCTTTCTCGAACATTTGGTTCCACACTGTTTACGTAAACAGAGCATTCCTGGTTTATGTTCTCCATTTCACTTCCTGCCCTCCATCTGAAGTTTGCGCTTCTTAGGTTTCACGTGAGTAGGTAGTAGGGTGTCACAATGTAAAGTGCAGGACATTGAAAACAATTAATAAGAGATAATACATTTTTAAGTAACACATTCTTTACTAGAAATATGCGGAAATGACCTATGCACACTATAAATAGCAAATACAACATATAATAGCAGACAGATGTGACGGGTGTTGAGGAAAAGTCACTTTTTTGAAGTTTTTGAAACTTTTTACACACTATCACAACCAGAGTACAGTAAAATAAATCAACTGTTCTCTCCATTTGTTTCATTCTCTTTGTTCAGAGTGTAAGCGAGCCTCGTCTTCAGTAATCCAATCTCTTTGTTTCTCTCCTTCCTTTACCCTCCTCTCTTCTTTCCCCTTCTGCCATCTCTCTGTCTCTTGTCCCGTGTGTGTGTGTGTGTGTGTGTGTGTGTGTGTGTGTGTGTGTGTGTGTGTGTGTGTGTGTGTGTGTGTGTGTGTGTGTGTGTGTGTGTGTGTGTGTGTGTGTGTGTGTGTGTGTGTGTGTGTGTGTGCAGACCGAGAAGGAGGAGCAGGTGCGTAGGATCAAGTCCCGCCACAGTGAGGATCTGGTGTCTCTGCTGGGTCACTTCCCCAACAAGCTGAAGCTGGAGGACTGGATCCATACCAAGTCCAAGGAGATCAACCTCACCCGCGACAAGCTGGCCAAACTCAAGTGGGTAGCATGTGTGCTACACAGTGTCCAGTATTCCCTGAAGGCCTGAGGACTTCATTCACTTTCTGTCCACACCCCTTTCCATGCCTTTCCATGGCCACTGGGCCAATCCATTGTAGTAGCTAAGAGATGGTTTCAGAGGAAAAAGGTTAATTGCCTTCAATCAGAACACATGACATTCATCGCCATCTGGTCGCCATATGGTGCATTTGCGATTGGTTGCCTTGGTGTCATTTAATTCTGTTCGCCCAGACCTTTCAATAGAGGGGTCAAATTTTGTTTGGAGATTTTGCCTAAACCCACCTCTACTAAAACCTCTCTATCTTTGCTGTACTTCACTTTATTTTCATCAAATATTGACTCAGGTCAATAAGATGTTGTGCTATGGCCCTATAGTACTATAGGGCTACTAACTGATAATGCACTAGGTGGTGTTCACTCTAAAAGATTACATTTATTGTAGGTGGAAATAAAGTCTTCCGCTTTGTTCTAGTTTTATTCACTCTAACCAAATAGTATCCACATTGATTATTTTACTTGCGCAACACTCTCACAGGTGTTATCTCTCTTTTGGTACCAAGATGACATATTTTAGCCCTTGCAGTTGTGGAGATATACTATATTTACTTTGGGTATGTTATTTTCAGAAAGAAACTCAGAAATAGGCCTAGTGATGAAGAGGTTAAGCAACTCAAACAGTAGTTTACCACTCCAGCCAGTAGGGGGAACCTAAGTAACGTCTGAGCAACAGAGACGCTTTCTCGTCCCTGTTCTTTAGTCAGACAGCTAACTTGGGCTTATGCTTTCTAGAGCTCTTATGATTACCTAAACTGAATAAATACCACAAATATAAACACAAACGCGTGTTAATAGCTCAGTCTTGTTGTAATTAGGTAGGATATTCACTGAACTTTCATTTTTTCCCATGGACAGATTCTGCGACTTCCTATGCAAAGATCACATACATTTTCAAGCTAGTAGTACCATCTTCTGGGGTGAATCAATAACGGGGAAATATTCATAGTGATGGGACATTTTCATTTGTGTACAGCTAGGTGTGCTGTCATGCTCATTTGATCCCGTTGTGAAGGTGTAGTTGACCAATCTGGTTGCTCGGTCTTACCTTCCTGTGGTATTATAATAAGTATAACACTATCGTCATCACTAAATGTTAATAGTACATGAATATTCGTCCTCAGACTCTGATCCAATTATGCTCCTGTTGATCCAATAATAAATGTATACGTTTTCTGTTGAGCCAGCAACAGAAACATTATCACCATGAATGTCATAACACCATCATTATCCACATTATGATCAACATCATCATGACTAGGAATGGACCATTTTGATTTCTTTAGGATTATTTACGACTCCTGTTCCAAGTAATGGAATTGGTGGAAAATATACTTTTCCATTATTGACTTTCCCTCGCCCCCATTGAAATGGATCAGACCAAACAAATCGAACACAGATTGGTATAGATGGGCTTTTAAATACAAATAAACAACAACAAAAACTCACTAGATTAAATAGTTTATTAGATTCTGCAGTTCTGGACTGGTTAGAATTTGTTTCTCAGAATTGACGTAATGTCATCGAGATGGATCGTCTCGTTTGTAGTGGACTCGCCATCTCTAATCCTGACCTTAACGTGTTTACCGCCATCTGTCACCCTGGTGCTGTCCACAGTAAGGAGCTGGCATCCAGCGAGCAGAACAAGAGCTACATGTCTGCCGAGCTGCGCAGGAAGGAGCAGCAGCTGTCCAGCGACGAGGAGAAATTCTTTGAATTGTGCGGCAGTCAGGACCTGGAGCAGGACCTGGGCAAGCTGCAGGAAGAGCTGGAGAAGACCTCCAAGCAGAGAGGTGAGGTGATGTTGTTATCATCACAGGTGAGGGTGGGAAATCATTTCTTGTATGACACAAGGGTTTGATGGGCGATGCAAATGTGTTAACATCGTGAACATCCCAGAGATTTTAATGCCTTCAGGGTTTTGCTGTAAATGCTGTCATTTGAGATTGCGTTTGTGTGTATTCCTAGTGACATTCCATCTAATCGAATACATCCCTCCTCCATCCCTCCACCTCTACCTCCAACCATCTATTCCTCCATCCCTCCCTCCATCCATCCACCTTCACCTATCAACACCCATCCATACCTCTCTCCCTCCTACTCATCCATCCCTCGACCCCAACCCACCCAACTATCCATCCCTCCACCTCCACCCACCCGCCTCATCCACTCCTCCATCCTCCTATCAATACCTCCACTCATCTATCCATACCTTCATCCATCCCTCCACCCATCCCGCCCCATCCATCCACCTCCACCCACCCACCCATCCATCCCTGCGCCCGCACCCAGCCATGCTGGCGGGTGCGACGGCGGTGTACACACAGTTCATCAGCCAGCTGACGGAGGAGCATGCGCCCTGCTGCCCCGTGTGCCAGCGCACCTTCCCCTCGGAGGTGGAGCTGGATGAGGTGGTGAGCGACATGCAGTCCAAGCTGCGGCTGGTGCCCGACAAGCTGAAGAACACGGAGCAGGAGCTGAAGAAGAAGGAGGGACGCCGTGACCAGATGATGGCGCTGCGGCCCGTCAGGTGAGGCAGGGCCTATCTGGGAACCCGGGGTACTCGGAGAAGGTGAATCATAACACAGGCACACAAAACTAAAACAAAAGTTCCGAACCGGAGCGGAAATTTCAAAGGAGAAATGACTTGTTGTTGTCAGAGCAGACATTATTTTGACTTAGCATGTTTCCTTAATCTCTGATGGTCAAGGTCCTTAATCCATGATGATCAAGGTCATTGTATGATTCAGTACAGTATATTGCACCTTTAACTTGAGTCTAACTTTTGGGGCATTAAATTGAATATATAATATCTGTATTGAACTTGGTTGTTAACCTCTTCATCCCGAAATGGCCCGTATCTGGGTAAAACCCCTCCCCCCCAGTTGCAAAGAAGTTTTAAGGCATTTAAACACATGAAAAAGCAGTCATGTGACACACCGTTAGAAAGAGTCGATTCTCAACATTTAGTCTATCATACACCATTGTTAGCTAAACGAAAGACAATTCCAACCCCAAACAAAATAAGAAGCATGTAACAAAAATAGTTTTTTTTTTTTTCATAACTGTGCACATGTACAGCAATGGCGAATCTTTTTCACGTAATTTGATCTACACAAACTATACATCATATGAAAGCTGAGACTCCACTGATTCCAACAGTCAAAACCATATCACTCTGACTAAAGCCCAAACTTCACTTTTTCTTTTCACAACCAAAATTATGTCCTACCGTGGTTGATTACATTTTTTGGGCACCATTTTACAATCATTTTTGGGGGAGTGTTTACAATCATTGTATAGTAGTAAAGAGAGGGTTTCAGATTAAATAGGTAAATTACGTTCAATCAGAACACGGGTTCTTCGTCGCCATCTAGTGGAATTGCGATTGTTTGGCTTGGTGTAATTCAAATCTATTCGCCGTGACCTTTCAATAGAGGAGTGTCAAAATTGTACAATGGGTTCTCAAGATATCTACCTGTTTGTGACTCTTAAAGTTTATATTGTCAATTTTGCATTGGTTTGCATTGGATTTATTGATTTATTTGGAGATTTCGCCTAAACCTATCTCTACTAAAACCTCTCTATCTTTGCTCTACTTCACTTTATTGGCATCAAATATTGACCCAGGTACTCATCAGATGTTGTGCTATGGCCCTATAGGGCCTACCAACTGATAATGGTATTCAATCTAAAACATGACATTTATTTCAGGTGGAAATGAAATCTTCCACTTATGCTGTGTTCTAGCTTTATTCACTCTAACCAAGTAGTATCCACATGGAATATTTCACTTGCACAACAATCTCACGGGTGTTATCTTTACATTACATATTATAGCCCTTGCAGTTGTGGATATATAAAAAGAAAAGAAAAAAACAAATCATTACAACTTGGTGTATGACCAACAGGTCAGATTATTTACTGAAATTCCAGAAACAGTTGCAAACTTTAAAATAATTTCACACACTGCCTTATGCCATTTCCAAAACAGTTATCAGACCGTTATGGATGTAAATGTTGAAGTATCCAATCACCTATCAAAGGGTGCTTTCCCTCTCCGTCAATGTATTATTAATGTGGTCATATGGTTATTTATAGCGTGTCTTTTATAATAATAATTATTACAACCTTTTAAGATGGACTATAAACAAAAAGAATGCCCAAGCCTGAGTGGTATTGTTCTTCTGACCTCCAACTTCTCCTCTCATGTCCCCTCCTCTCATCCCTCTCTCATCCCATGTCTTTTCCTCTCTATCCCCTCCCCCACCTCCAGGGTGTCCATGGAGAAGCTCCTTAAGGAGGAGCTGCCCGAGCTGAGGAACCGCCTGCAGGCCGTAAACCGGGACATCGAGAGGCTGAAAGGGGACGTGGAAGAGCAGGAGACCCGGCTGTCGGTGATGATATCTGAGGAGGAAACGGCCAAGGCCTGCCTGCAGGACATCGCACTCATGGACCGATTCCTGGTACCCCCTCGTCCCTCCACGCTTCTCGCACACCCACTGCTCATAGATGTTCTCACCAAAGCATGCCCATGTTGGTGTTCTTCTGATTCCTCTCCCTGTCTGTCTGCTTTTTGTCCCCTCTATTCATCAATGATATCTTTAAGTCCCTCAGCAATTATTCTTGTTTATAATTTCCTATTCTTTAATTAATGCAGACTTTTTAAAGAAATTCAAATGCGTTAAAGGAATACTGAGACTTTTGGGGAAAATTAGGCTATTTTCCACTTTTTCCACTAGTCAAACAAGAAGCACCCTACCATTTTTTCCCCCTATCAGCCCAGTGCATGATTCCAACCAAGTTAGCCTTTGATGGAGTTAGCCAAAACTAATGGAAGCTGATGAGATGGACTAGCTCAGTCAGTGAGTCAGGGTAAAATACACCCTTCCAGCCCTTGAAAATGTTCTCTAGAGGGAATTCTCAGTGATTTCACTCTAAAAGGAGAATGGGTTGTTGTGGCATTCCCAGCCATCACCTGCTCCATCCTTTCAATAACTTCAATGCAATACTTCCAATTCAAGCCACATTAGTATGGCATCCAATGGGCATTGTAGGTGTCACTGTGCTGGTAGTTACTTCACTTTCCTGCAATTCAACATTACAGCACTAGAGCATTATAATTGTTACCGTTTCATCCTTCTTTCTTTGCTTTGGAAATGTTTTAAAACCGCCAGTTAACGCTTCTTGCTATGTGACTTGAACTGGTTCTCTGATTTAGATTAATTTGAGAACCAATGTTTATAGTCCAGATAAGAACATCTGTAACAAGAAGAAACGCAAAGAGTGTGGACCCCAACACATCTGCAGTCTAGTGTTGTGCAGGCTGTGCGTGTATGTGTCCCATGCGTGTGGCGTTCATTCTTTTGACGCTGTCTCTGTGACGCTGGCTCCTCCCCCAGCTGGACCTGAAGGAGGTGGATAGGAAGATAGCCCAGCAGGAGGCCAGGCTCCAGGGAGTGGACCTGAGCCGCACCGTGCAGCAAGTCAGCCAGGAGAAACAGGAGACCCAGCACAGGCTGGACACCAGTAAGACGGCCCGCACGTGGCCTGACACACACATTTACAGACACACACACACACACAGGCACGCATGCACGCACACGCTGATTGTGACACTAGATGCCTTCAGCTGTAGGGCTGAATGATAAAATATTCAGTGTTGGATTTCTTTCTTTTTTGATGTTTAGATTTTGTTAAATTAGGTTTTCAGAGTATCTGTGGATACCTATTGTTATTGTAGGGTTTAGGTATTATTATTATTATTTCGGATTGGGAACGCCTATAGCTCAGCCCCTGATTGCACAACGGTTTTCAATTCTTTGATGACATTTGTATTCCCGGTAAGCAGTTTTTAAGAGTTTGGTGCCGATTCTCTCATAGGGGGAGCTATAATTCGCGGTCAAAATTAAACGATCAGCCCCGCCGCCCCGATGCATGAAAAAACTTGGTGTACATGCCTTATTTCGCATGGTGATCATTTTTGCCTCTTGGACCCATAATGTCCGTCTAGGTTTTTATTTCTGTACCGGGAGATTTTGGGAAAAACTGCAACAAAACAAATCTTCAGAACTAAAGCTTTACATGACAAACAGTTTGATCTATGGGCTTGTCTGATGAAAATTCCTTGAAGGGGTTTTGATTGTGTAAAAAATGTCAGACTTATGCGGAAATCAAAATCTTTCAATATTCAATCAATCACAATGACCCTTGAGAAATAGTCAGGTACTGGAAACTATTTGGGGACATAGAGGCCACCCTCCTTAAGAAGTGTGTAAAGTCTTCGGTCAGTAACAACAAAAATGACGTCAGTGTCAATTTGAATTAATGCTAAGCTAAGCGCTAATGCTCAAAATCGATCACATGGAGGACGCCTCCCTTAACATGTGTACAAGGTTGTGTGTTGATATCTCATTCCATGACGTCACAGTGTCAATTACAGAGACTGCTCTTACGCTAAATACACCACTCTGCCTGTAGGGGGCCCAAAATAACACATAAACGGCATCTACTACTAAACCTGTGTGTGTGCCCGTGTCTGTGTGTCTCTGTGTGTGTGTGTGTATGTATGTGTGTGTGTGTTTTCGGGTGTAAAAAAACACCCAGTGCCAAACAACAAAGACCCCCCCCCCCCCCCCCCCCCCCCCCGTCGGAGGCATAGTTGCTTCTTGGAGAAATGACGTGCCCCCAGGATTTGCCCCTGGGGTTGCTGGTGCGTGGGCTGTGAATACCTTCCGTGACTGCTTGCAGTCCTAGGTCTTAGTATAATTCTTAGATTCTTAGATTTTTCTACCGCAAAGTGTTTTCACAATCCATGTCTAGGTACCATGAACACTGGTGTGTGTGTGTGTGTGTATGTGTGCGTTTGTGTGTGCCTCGCAGCCTCCAGTAAGGTGGAACTGAAGCGCAAGCTGATCCAGGACCAGCAGGAGCGAGTGCAGAACCTGCACAGCACTGTCAACGAGACGCGCGGCCAGATGCTCCAGCTGAGCAGTGACATGCAGCAGCAGCAGCAGCTGCAGGCCCAGACCGTGGAGACCACTGCTGAGGTCCAGAGCCTCACCAGGGAGATCCGGGTACGCACACACACACACACACACACACACACACACACACACACACACACACACACACACACACACACACACACACACACACACACACACACACACACACACACACACACACACACACACACACACACTAGGGCTTCCCCTTCCCCTCAGCCCTTTGTATTACCTAACAGCATACGGCCACTTGGAGAGCAGAAGGAAAGTGGGAGGGGGATGGAAATGGAAGACACCTGGCCTTGTACACTTTCAGCCCAAACTATCATGGATCGACTGCCACTTGTAGGATGAGTGCTATACTGCAGCAAATGATCATTTGTGCCCGACTCTCCTGGGTAGGTATACACCGCTGGACACACGGGACTCCAACCAGTGATCTCTTCTTTAATTCCCCGCATCAGATCACTGTAATTTGGTGCGTGAATATCTGTCTACCTTATTTAAAAAAACAAACACTTTCAGACTAAGCCCCTATTGTGTTGTCTGTGTAAAACTGCGTGAGCACGACTCCACCGGCAGCCAGTAAACATTGGTGAAAGAACCTGTTTTTGTAGTTGCTGACTATGAGGGGTCAGCCCTAACGCACGCACTCACAAACACATGCACACACACACACACACACACACACATACGCACGCACACACACACACACATACGCACGCATGCATGCACAAACTAGGGCTGTAGTCAACCAAAGAAAATCTTGGGTGACTGAAATTCGACCAACTCTACGACCAATCGATTGGTCGATGGGGGGGAAATAACAAATAATAATCTGCACGTTATCTCTAGATTAATTTAATCGGCCACGATGCACTCTACTCGACCTGGGAGCCTAAACATCACATAAGTGGTGTTTGGAGGAAGTCAGTGGGTTTCAGGTCCACTCCTGGTCCGAGTCCACGTACGAGCGTAGTAGAAAGACAACACGTCAGTAGATTTGATGCTATGTTTTGTTTTGTGTTTAATATAATGGGTCCCAATGGATGACGCTGCGATGTGTGCCGAGTCTGATAAGTTCACACTCAAAGCCTACCGTGTGGTAAACACGAGCGTTGACGGAGCATCGCAGACAACATGAAAAAACCCTTTTTTGTCTTCCTTTTTAACCAAATGCTGCCACACCAGCGACTTATTTGACATGGTGCGAATTAGTTTGTAGCCGAGTAAATGTTCAGGAAGTCGACTAGCAGTCATCCTTAAGTTGGGCAAGTTCAAAGTTGTGGGGTCTTTTAACCTCCTGTCTCATAAGTCTTTTGGTCTATTAAACCATACGATTATTCTAACATATTCATAATTAATGTTGTTTCTAACATAATATAGCCTATCACTCAAAAATAAAATACACTTGTCTGCATATGTGAAAGTAACACCTGCGATTGTCCGACCAATGAGAATTTGGTTGAACAGGTGCATATCGACCAACCAATCGACCAACCGACCAGAGCTTGCCCTAGCACATACAGACAAATTCACGCGCACACACACAAGCTCTCACACACACTTTGTGATGGATGGATGGATGGATGCAGGCAGCCAAGGAGCAGCTGGCTCCCATCTCAGCCATGTTGGAGAAGCTGCAGCAGGAGCGAGAGGAGCTGGTGACACGCAGGAGACAGAAGCAGGAGGAGGGACAGGAGAAGGTGTGGTTTTTGTGTTCATGTTTATTGCATTGTTGATTGCTGTATTGCATCTGTAACCTTTTTGTACTGCTAAAGACACATTTCACACTTCGGTGGATGACAGTGTTACAATTCATTCCATAAGTGCGTACTTCCTGTCTGAGCCAGTGGGTTATGCCGTTGTGGTCTTTTGTTTGAACTTGTGAAGTAAGGGAATTCATTCTAACCCTCTGCCAGATGAACGCCATCAAGGACAAAGTGAAGAACATCACCACGCTGGAGAGAGACATCACCAGATACACAGAGGGGGGCAAACAGGAACACAAAGAGGTCACTATTACGAAAAGAACTCATTCAGTGGAGCAGCCCGGTTCCACCGGCTGACTCTGACCACACGGGCTGCACGAGAGTAGTATGTTCATGTAAAGCCACGAAAGCTGAAATGACGCCGTTGATTTATTGGATTTGCAGCAAAAAGAATCTGAGCTCCGCGAGACCAACGCGCAGCTTCACGAGGCCGAGAAACACAAGGAGAAGATCACCAAGGAGATGGGAACCGTGCGCCAGGACATAGACACCCAGAAGGTACCTGCTCAGCTGTCCTTGGTTGTCCTTTCTGCAGCCTGCGGCCCTTTGTTATCGCGGTGCAGGTTTCTTTAGGACACACCTATATCCACCTGATCACAGTGCTGTAAAAGCCATATCACGACGTAAAACAGTGGCAAAACAAAAAGCCAATAACCATAGGAATTGAATATATTAAATGTGTGCGATCTCCCTTCTTAACTACCATTTGTTGTAATAAAAACAATACTAAAAATGAGTAAATAATAAGAAAGAATTATCTTTGTTGGGCTTAGAGGAAAAAAAGGATACCATTTCTAAGTATAATGATTCATATTATTGGTATTAATAGCTTGAATACTACTATGTATTTGTTTTTTCTATCTGTGATGATGATGATGATGATGAGGGTCTGCCCCTGTGTGTGTGTGTGTGTGTGTGTGTGTGTGTGTGTGTGTGTCCTTCAGGTGCAGGAGCGGTGGCTGCAGGACAACCTGACCCTACGGAAGCGCGTGGAGGAGCTGAAGGAGGTGACGGCCAAGCGGGAGGCTCTGCTGAAGGACATGGGCAACATGCAGGTCATGCAGCTGCGGCAGTACGTACACACTGTCGCCACGCTCTGCCGTCAAACGGTGCATACATGTCATAGTATGTAATACATACGACTACTACAGTTACAGCAACATACTATGGTATGTTGCTGTAACTGTAGTAGTCGTTAAGCTAGCACTTGCCTAACAATGGATGGAAATGCATACATCCAATAGGGCTAAACTGCACCGTTTGAAGTGCTACGGCTTTTTCAACCTCCAAAGTGTTGGGCGATTATGCTCAGTAGTGTGAAGTTTTCAGAAACGAAAGTGATTATTTTACTTTAAGTGTTTTAAAAGCATCAGAGTTGTGGGATAGTCAAAGGCTTGGGGTGTTCAAAGGTTACTTGTTTATAATGCCACGGTGTTGTGGATGTGTGGTGCTCTTTATAATGCCACGGTGTTGTGGATGTGTGGTGCTCTTTATAATGCCACGGTGTGTGGATGTGTGGTGCTCTTTATAATGCCACGGTGTGTGGATGTGTGGTGCTCTTTATAATGCCACGGTGTTGTGGATGTGTGGTGCTCTTTATAATGCCACGGTGTTGTGGATGTGTGGTGCTCTTTATAATGCCACGGTGTTGTGGATGTGTGGTGCTCTTTATAATGCCACGGTGTGTGGATGTGTGGTGCTCTTTCTGGCCAGCGGTTGACTTTGATGTCCGCGTCCGAGAGAGGGTTCATCTTCTCGGATACATGATATAACGCCACGGTGTGTGGTGCATTTCATATGCAACATGGCTCATTATAAGGCTCCTACACAACGACCGTACTCATAGAGGTGGTAGGGGCCCCCGCTCCCTATGTAGATATAAATGGCTTCTTTTAAGGTCAAGAAAACACAACAATTCTTATTTTCATGGGATTAGACACTAATTAAAACGTACTTATGAATATTACATTACATGTCTGCCTAGTCTGTTCTGCTAGATGCCTGTAAATTCTACACACTGCCCCTTTAAGTCAAATATTTCAGATTTTCTGTAATTAAAATATTTTTAGTCAGGACTATTTGCCATTAATTTATTTTGGATCCCTTTTTTATGTTAAAAGTAAAGGTGTAAATGCTTGCATTTTTTACACAGTTTTTTTTATAAACTGCCTAGTTTTAGAAAATTCTGTTGCAACTTTTAGAAAGTGTTGAAGTACTGTTTATTTATCGCAAGTCATATCGTCATCGCAATATTCAGTTCTATTCAGTACATATATTCAGTTATCGCATATCGCATGATTTCCTTATATCGTGCAGCCCTAGTTCAAACCCTAATGTCTGCAGTTCACCTGTAAGCATCTCTGAACCAGATGCTGCTAGGAAGCGTTGCCTGCCTGCTCATTAATGAACTGTATCTACAAAATGTATCGAAAAAGTCCCTTTGGATGAAAGTATCTGCTACATGACTGGTAGGGAACCAGGTTGTGTGTGTGTGTGTGTGTGCGTCTGCTACATGACTGGTAGGGAACCAGGTTGTGTGTGTGTGTATGTGTGTGTGTGTGCGTCTGCTACATGACTGGTAGGGAACCTGTGTGTGTGTGTGTGTGTGTGTGTGTGTGTGTGTGTGTGTGTGTGTCTGCTACATGGCTGGTAGTGAACAGGGTTGTGTGTGTGTGTGTGTGTGTGTCAGCTACATGGCTGGTAGTGAACAGGGTTGTGTGTGTGTGTGTGTGTGTGTGTGTGTGTGTGTGTGTGTGTGTGTGTCAGCTACATGGCTGGTAGTGAACAGGGTTGTGTGTGTGTGTCAGCTACATGGCTGGTAGTGAACAGGGTTGTGTGTGTGTGTGTCTGCTACATGGCTGGTAGTGAACAGGGTTGTGTGTGTGTGTGTGTGTGTGTGTGTGTGTGTGTGTGTGTGTGTGTGTGTGTGTGTGTGTGTGTGTGTGTGTGTGTGTGTGTGTGTGTGTGTGTGTGTGTCAGCTACATGGCTGGTAGTGAACAGGGTTGTGTGTGTGTGTGTGTGTGTCAGCTACATGGCTGGTAGTGAACAGGGTTGTGTGTGTGTGTGTGTCAGCTACATGGCTGGTAGTGAACAGGGTTGTGTGTGTGTGTGTGTGTGTGTGTCAGCTACATGGCTGGTAGTGAACAGGGTTGTGTGTGTGTGGTGGACCAGGGAGCGACGAGATGTGGAGAGGAAGATGGAGGAGCTGAAGAAGACCCGCAGCATTGCGCAGGGTCGCCAGAATGGCTTCGAGGATGAGATACTCCACTGCAGGTCTGTGTGTCTTTCTGTATGTCTGGCTGGCTGGCTGGCTGGCTGGCTGGCTGGCTGGCTGGCTGGCTGGCTGTGTATCTGGCCGAGATAAGATATAGATCTGCTTATCAGGGCTTTTATTTTTAAGAAAGCTAAGTTAGTTTCAAAGATTAGAAGTTACAAAGAAGTTACTTCTCTGTTCCAGAGTCGTAAAATAAGTATTTCATACTATTTCAGGATTTCAAGTTATTTTACACCAGATTTTTACCTTAAAAGCGCCAACATGTAGCTTTGCCCGCTAGTGGCATCTCATGGCCAGAGTTAGCACCAAATAGCATTGGCCTTCTGGGGACACGAAGGAAACTACGAAACAAATAGAAACTATGTCTTCAAGCCTGGTCATGGTGAGGTGTTTTATATTTCTTATGATGTTAACGAAACAGAAAAAAACTATTTGGTTTTAGCTGTAGCTTTAATTTAGTTGTTATCCGAGTCTATTGAGTCTTCAGTGTTATTTCACTGATCTTATCTATATTTTTGGTAACACTTTATAATAATGTTCAGTTATAAGTCATTTATAAGCCTTTAGTTAATGATGAACTCGTCATTATCAAAACATTAATATACATTTGTCGATTATTTATAAGTTCTAGATTAAAGGGTGCCTGTTTTAGATCCACCTAGATGTTAAGCTCAGCCTACCAGTCGGTACTGTCCACTGGATAGGCTGGTAGGCTGAGCACCTATTCACTTATTAATGAACCATATTTTCTTTACATTTAATTATCCACGTCACATGCCACAAAGTCACCACTCAGGTACACAGGTGACGCAACATTCAATCATTGAATGGCTGCTGCTTCCAGGAAGGAGCTGCGAGAGGACCAGTACAACAAGGCAGACGAGCGTTTTCGGGACAAGATGATCGTCATGAGGACCACTGAGCTGGTCAACAAAGACCTGGACCTCTACTACAAGGCCCTGGATCAGTGAGTACCAGTCAGAAAAGCCACATTTTCACCTTGATTAGAGGTACTTTCTACAACTGTGCCTCTCCCACACCCACATAGAGTAAAAATAGAAGGGTCCCCCCCCCCCCTCCCCCCCATGTTATTTCTGGTGCTAAGGGGTCTCTATATAACAAAAGACGTAGCCTGGTGACGTGCGAAG
Source organism: Lota lota (assembly GCA_026745465.1). Classification (NCBI taxonomy): domain Eukaryota; kingdom Metazoa; phylum Chordata; class Actinopteri; order Gadiformes; family Lotidae; genus Lota; species Lota lota. The sequence continues at coordinate 560,529 of JACYXH010000658.1, forward strand.
CAGAGTGGGAACATGGAAGTTGTTGTCTTCACCACCATTGCCGATGAAAATCGATCTGATGTGACTCACGCAGAAATCATGTTCATGGACGACTTACTGAATTAAAGTTGTATTGACTTTACCTAGTAACATAGTAACGTAACTTGTAACATGCTAACTTGGCATTAAATGAGTCGACTACCCAAACATGCTGAAGATGATGCTATGTTGGGAATGAAATCGTGGTGTAGCCCAGCGCTGTTATCCGTGGTCAAATCAATCCAAGTAAAAATGCCTCTGGGGCGTGTTGAACGTTGTTGTAACTGTGTAACGTTGCAGTACACATTAGTGTTTTCCCCACCGAATTACATTCTGCTTGTGTTGGTAGCTGACGCCGGCTTTAAGAAAGATCTTCACGCGCTGAATGACAGCGATCTGACATAAGATGCGATCACCGATATAAGTAGTGTGTGTCTGGCGGTGTATACCTGCCCAGGAGACAGTCAGTCACTTCTCTCTTCAGAGCCATCGTTTGGTCACTATTGATAAACAAAAGGCAAACTACAAAGTAACCTGCCCTAAACAATAGCCTTATTTAAATGCAATTAAACCGGAGATGTCTCATCTTTCAAAATGTCATTTGGCATGCATGCCAACACTGGGAGCCAGCCTGGTACGTCAGTTAGGACACTTATAGAATGCTTGCTTTGGTCCGAATCGGGACAAAGTTCTTACTGTTGCACCTGCATCTTGGCTCGGTTTGGTTTCACACAGCAATATTGAAGGCCAGTTTCGTCGCATTCAAAGAACACCTAAACAAAACACAGGAACAGAATACAGCAATTCTTGTAATGCAGCCATGCTACAACACTTGGAAGAGAGTGTAAATTCGGCAGCTACGCGGGTGGGCCGTTGCAGTTGGCGCGAATGTGATCAGCACATTTAGTTCAGAAACAAATGTGTGGATGCGTGTTAAATGTACGACGCGCTGCCCAGCGACACAGACACAAAGACATGCACGTAACTGTACAGCCTGCACTAGTCATTGTTTGATGTAAATACCATCAACAAATCAAGACACACAATAAAGAAGAACCATTATTTAGTGTAAGATGTTAATATAAAACACTTTTCAACTTGGCCTACTTTGATTGATTGACTGATTGATTGACTGATTGATTGATTGGTGTGTGTTGATGATTGTATTACTGCCAGCTGTGCAACAAAGTGCCCCTCTGGGATAATAAAGATTACCTACCTACCTTACTTGCAATTAACATGAATAACGGTATCTTCAACTATCTTACAAACTGCCATTAATACTTCTTAGGCTACTAATTACATTAAAGTAAAATTAGGCTTAATATATACATGTCTTTGTACATGTCAATCTTATTTTGCTCAAAAAAGCATTTGGAATTGTATTGTTTAAAAACCTCTTCCTGGGGGGGGCCCCGGGACTCCCCCAGGGTCTTGTTATCCCGGCACGTTCTTCTCCCCTTTTTCCCCCCTAACCTGTTTGCGTGCCTGACTTAGTGTATCCCCAAGCTCTTCAACAGTAATAAAAATCAGGTGAAGAACAGCGTGGCCAGTGGAGCTCCAGTGTGGGTGTAACGCACATAGACTGTGTATAAAAAAGGTTAAAGGGATTTAGCATAGACTGTAAATACATTTCTATACAAATAGAATGTATATAAAGCCTACAAAACGAGTACACGAGTACTCGTTGAGATTTAGACCATGTATTTGATTAGTGTGTTTTGATATTTCTTGCATCCCTAATACTGATAAGTGAACTCGTGTTATTGCATTCGGCCAGCCGTCTTCTCTGGGGTGAAAGGCCAACAGCAATCCTTCCTCCTGCGCATGATCATGTTTTGATTCAGAGTGTTCAGGCAGATTCCTCATAGCCATACATGTATATGATATAAATGTATTCCTTCTCTGCTTCAGCAAGTTTTTCAAAGTCGGGGAAACCCGTTGTAGCCTAGCGTAATTCATAACGGACAAGGCAAGATAAGAGGTAAAATACAATGCCGACATCGGCCATCTGTAGACCACAGTCAGTGCTCTACAGATCAGTTCAACTGAAGTGTTTTCACTCATCGACCCATTTCTAGTTATGAAAGAGCCTGCTGACCACAGACACACATCTCTTAGCATCATTTGATATAAGATATGAGAGCAGCTGACTCACCGGTATAATATCAAAGAATGCAAAAAAACATGTGACTTGGAGTGAGATGATCAATTAAATGTTTCTCTCGTTATACTGAGCTCGTCATGTTTACCTTTAGTGGGGCATTTCCGTTATAATATAAAAATATTTTGCGCACAAATCCGTCCTGTGCAAAATATTTATTTTCACAATTCATAATTGCTGTAGTGTTTTAGGAGTCTACACCAAGGGGAGTCTATACCACCAAAGTAATGGAAGTATCTTTTTGCAGTACGGACACATTTTAGGCAAAATGAAAGCATCATAACTTTTGATAGTTTCCCCCCCTCCTTTAATAAAAAATACAACGAGATAAGCTGTAGACTATCCTGTAATATACATAATTGTAATTTACACAAGAAGCACAAACAAATGACTGACAGCAATGCTGGCCTTGTTTGTAACTGTAGTGTAAAGAGAGAAAATAAAGCAGAACTCTTTGCCTTTACAGATATATACTCAGCTGTTATGTCAAATTATGTCTTCGCTTTTAGATGTTGTTTTTATTTTGTACCTGTTGCTGAAAAACGAAATGGTATTACAGCACGGCAACGGTTGCTGTAGGTACAAATAGAGAGTTTCTGTGATACAGAGTGGAAAAGAGCAAACCTTAGAAGCTAAAGCAAAAAGCGTTCCCCTCCTTCCCTACGTTTCTCCACCATTCAGAAGTGTTGCATTTCACACACGTGATTGACGAGCAAGATGAATTCCCCGAGCCAATCTGGGAAGAGATGCACCGATTGGTCGCCCGAAAGCGGTCTAAATTCCACATTTTCAACTCGAAACAAATTTTTTACTCACTAATAGTTGACTGATGGCTATGCCATTTCTAACAAATTACACTCAACTTAACCATCTTATTTCTTACAACACCTTTAAGGTGACCGTGGAAATGCAGAGCCAAGGCGCAAGCTGTTCCCAGTACGGGCTGACAGTGGAAAATCTCCCAATTGTTTGGGGAATGTCAAACACTGAGCATCAGTGACCTCATTGCTTCTGATTATAAGCTGTGCCAGTAAACCCTTTTCACAGAGGCAGTAGGACTGTGGTGTCGCTCATAACACTAATTATGGGTCTTCTCCTTTGATGTACCAGGGCATGGGTGGTAGACTAAACTAGTGAAGATGAGTCTGCTACCCCCGCCCGACCAAGGAACAAAAAGTCACTTCATGGTAAATCAATGGTAGTTGGTCCTTGCCCATATATGGAGTTGAGAAGCAAGTCTACCATCTGCCGTCTTATCACATGGTATCTAGAGATAGCTGAAGAGGTTTGGGCTTATCAGATTACGATGCGCATACGCCTTTTTTGGTTTCTTTTTCGTTCATCCGCAAAGCACTAAGTGGAACCTAGGATGTACTTTGGGGAGAATTGGGGTAACATGGGTTCCCTGTCACCCCATGTCATCCACAATGGAAGAAGGGATGGAAGTTTGAGACCTATAATTCAATTATTATTTATCACATTCAACAAAGCATTCATCTTTTAAATAAATGATTATATTAATGACGAGGATGTTAATGATGGCAGTGTTTTCTTGTCGTACAAGCCACCTGTACACAATGATTCAGTAGGGAAGAATACTTGTGTGGGACAGTACAGCTGCTTAATCCCTTTGACCCAAACTCTGCGGACCATTGTTGTCTGGATTTCCAGAACTTCTTCCTGACATGTTTGAAATCAGAGAACTTTTACGAGGAAAGCCTGTAGATGTCAAATATGTTTATGCACTGCATTTAAGATTGTTTTTTGATTATTCTCGATTAGCCTGCCCTACACAAAGCTGGGGACACACTGCATGATTTTTAAGGCTGATTTGGGAACAATTTGAAGTCGGGCAGATTCCAGAATTTGCAGGGTCAAACGGGTATATTTGTTTTCTTTGTTATGGTGTCCAAACATCTTGGGAGAACACACTCTGGCGAGCTCAGGGCTAGCACTGCATCCGTCTGTCTACAAAGAGAGAGGGAGTCTTTACATTTGTGGTCCCCAAAGTTTACAGTTATGTGTGTGGGCAGATGAGACACACAAGGTAATGGTTTCGTGGCCCCCACCTTTAGACACACCTCAACACCAACTTTTAAAAGTTAGTGTTCAGGCATCAGCTTTTGGTTGTCCAAACTGAAACTGAGCCGTTTTTTTGTCACCTTATAGTTTGAGTAATTCAGATGCTATGCAGTTATGTCAGCTCAAGAATGAAAATGTAACAAAATAATGTTTAAAAGCTGTTAAATATTGCCTGAGGTTGCTTATTGTTTTTATAAAATTGTGATTATAGAAAAGAAACCTGTTAATTATGGTAAATATCAGCATATTTCTTTGTAAAACAATAGAACAGCCTTTGGCTGACTGGTTGCTCGGAAGTAGATAGGACCAGGGGCCGGATGAATGAACAGTGCTGCACAAACAACCTACATAGAGTTATATGCATGTGGCCCACACAGAAAAAGCCAAGCGCTCTGAAAACAGACGCCGGGCGCTAGGCTTGGGACTCCGACCACATACACTCTCCTCATTGGAAGCAGTTGAAAATAGACGCAGACCCTCGGAAAAGCATTCTGATGCTAATGCAACAAATTGGATTTATTTTGGGGTGCACGTATTGCCACTGATGGCAATCAATGGCCAAGAATTCGTTGGCAATTTCTGAAAATGGTTGCCAATGGTATTCTGGCAACTGTTACTGTTGATCCCTGCACATTTATTTAGAGATATCTGGCTTCATAAAATGTGTCCACACCTGCCAATAAGCAAACATGGATGTGCTTAATAAATGCAAACGTGCCATAGTGAATGTCATCTCACTGTAATGATTGTAAAAACATCATGGATTACTCCTGTTTCTTGAGACTAAATCATGACTGAATGTGACGATTGGAGCGGGCATTCAGGTGAAGAAGTCTTGAGTGTACTCATGTCACTATACATAGAAGGCCATCTTTATTTATTTTTATATATATTTCATTCCTAGGCATATGTGCTTGCTTTTTCTCAAGGCACACCTCAGTGCAACAGAACAGGTGTATCAACAGTCTCATCAGCTTGAAGAGGAAATGCCTCAAAACCTAAGGAAATGACAGTGTTAGCCATGACTAAGATCTATACCATCCATGTATGTCAAAACAACCACAGTGTTGTTTTGATTCATAATGAAGGCCACAATGTTGACAGTGATTAGTGTTCATTTTGATTGCACATGACTCATGTAGTTGGGCCAGTTGCTAGTAGTGCAACTAGCAATTTAGACTTTAATATATTTGCATCTTCATGAAATAAAGTCATTCTTATGTCATGATGGTTTATATTTATTTAGATGAAAAGATACATCTCCAAAATATTCTTCGTCCTTGGATTTTGAATCATAATGTGTATATTTGATTATAGGGCTTATACATTGTCACATTGAAATGGCCAACGCCAATTTAGGAGCAAAGCAGCACTAGAATGTTAGTTATTATGTTAGTAGTAAGGGTTTATTGGTCATTATTTAGTAATTAATCGTGAAATGATAATGGTGTTTGAAACTACCACAGGGATTCTCAAGTGAGCCATGGTAGGCTACCACAACTCTCTTGTTCATTCTCAAGAGAATGGATTCAAGAGGGTTGTAGTAGCCTACAGTTAAATCCTAAAACAAAGTAAAGAAACTAACCTAGGCTACTAAAAACTTTGTAGGATGGACTATCGCCAACAAAAAATCCCATGATGCATACTGATGATAATATGATTATTTTTAATTAAGTAATATTCCCTTGAGTTATTTTATAAAGTCTTCCATTTGGCCTAGCATGGCTTTAGAATTGTGAGCTTTTTTCCCCCACTAGATTTCAAACAATCTTTAGCTACTGTCATTAACCATCAACTGTTATCCAACCCTGTAAACATTGTAGAATTCAAATGTGTTTGTTTTTTTGAATCAACCCGCGTTACACCAATGTTATTAGGATAGGATAGGGCTAATGTTGAGTAGCCCTATCTTTTAAGCAGAACTCTGTATTGTTTAGTCCCGTTCTTTATCCTATTTTTACTGACCATTTTTTTCAGAACTATCATGAAGTTTCACAGTATGAAAATGGACGAGATCAACAAGATAATCCGAGATCTGTGGCGTAGCACATACAGGGGTCAAGGTGAGGGGCTCACCTGTGCACACCAATCCTGCTCATGCTACCCCCTCCCTCCTCCCTCTCTCTCTCCCTCCCTCCTACCACCTCTTTCTCTGTCCCTTTTCCATTCCTCCATCTTTCTATTCATTCTTAACCCTCGCCTGTTGTTGAAATTGTTCACATTTATTGAAAGGACAACACTGCCGTCTGCCCTCTTTTTTCTCTCCCTTCTTTCTCTTTATTCCTCCTTCATCCTCCTTACTCTTTCTCTCCCCTCTCTATCCCTCTCTTCTCCATACTTCTCCCATTCTTCCATCTCTTTCCTCATCTTTCACTGCTGTTTTCTCTCTGTCTCTTTCTCTCTCTGTCTCCGTGTCTGTCTCTGAGTGTCTGTCTGTCTCTCCCTGTCTCTGTCTGTCTGTCTGTCGGTCTGTATCTTTCTCTCTCTCTCAGTCACTGTGTCTGTTTCTGAGTGTGTCTCTCTCTCCCTGTCTGGCTGTCCCTCTCTTGGTAGACATAGAGTATGTGGAGATCAGGTCTGAATGTGTCTCTCTCTCCCTGTCTGTCTGTCCCTCTCTTGGTAGACATAGAGTATGTGGAGATCAGGTCTGAGTGTGTCTCTCTCTCCCTGTCTGGCTGTCCCTCTCTTGGTAGACATAGAGTATGTGGAGATCAGGTCTGACGTGGATGAGAACTCGTCTGCGGGGGTGAAGAGGAGGACGTATAACTACAGGGTCGTCATGATGAAGGGAGACACGGCCCTGGACATGAGGGGACGCTGCAGCGCCGGACAGAAGGTGTGTCTCTCTCTCTCTCTCTCTCTCTCGCTCTCGCTCTCTCGCTCATAAGCATGACAAAAGTATTTTTGTTTTGCCAAAGCATACAAAAACAACAGTTTAATGTAAAAAAAATCGAATAAGAAAAAAGCACAAGTAAATTTAATAACAACAAAACAAATGAATGAATGCATTACTCTCTTAAATGTGTACATGCATTTTATTAATGATCAACTATATATTATCTATCTTATCTGACTGTCAGTCTTACTCACTCTTTCTTGTTCTGGGTTTTTCCATTTGTCTCTCTTGTCCTGTTTGCTCTCTGACTCATTTGATCTTTCTGCTCTTGCATTATCTATTTAGTTCATTCAATAACAAATTTAAAACCATTATTGCCGTGGAAAATAAACATTTACCCACAAGAATCACAATGGAACTCAGTAAGCGAATAAATAGCTATTTGGTATCAAAATATTATATTAAAAAGATTAAATCAAAAACAATTACAGTCCCCCGTAGGTAGGTGATTTAGTTTGGTTTAAAAAGGCCCAAAGGAAGTTAAAAAAATGTGTTGCAATTTACTCCAAGACTGTTTGGCACAAACTTTAAAAGCAGTTTCCCAAGTTCAGTTGAAGCTCTTGGTTCTTGTTAAACTTCCCCGCTGGAGTGAGTGTTTAAAAGACTAGGTTTCCAATGTAGAAGGGTGCTGATATAGACCTGGAGCTTGTTTAAAATGGCGTTCTATAAAAAGAATAAATAAAGAATACACATGTTCATTGCGTGTGTGTGTGTGTGTGTGTGTGTGTGTGTGTGTGTGTGTGTGTGTGTGTGTCTAGGTGCTAGCCTCCCTGATCATCCGCTTGGCCCTGGCCGAGACGTTCTGTCTGAACTGTGGCATCCTGGCGCTGGATGAACCCACCACCAACCTGGACCGAGAGAACATCGAGTCCCTGGCCCATGCCCTAGTCGAGTGAGTGTGCCAACACACGCACACACAGATTTACACACGTCCACTTTGGTTGCCTCACCTTACAAGTCCCGTCACCCCCATATAAAAAAAAAAAGCCTGGAGGCAACCCTGGTTTGGTTCCTTCTTGCTACATGTTTTTCCTTCTCTCTCTTTACCCGCCTTCCTCCTGTCCATCTACACTGTTCTGTCCACAAAGGCAATTATCTCCCATAAAAATATCCTTAAAATACATTTTCACTTTTCCTAACGGTTAGGTAAACCCCAAAATCATTCAGCATCTTTTTTTTCTGTTAAACGGTTGCTTTTGGGTCTGACAAAGTGTTGGTCACCGTTTCGGTGTTCCTTTGGACTGAAACGTATGAGGCTGGTAAACGTGGGAAACACTTTTCTATTGGCTGCGCACCCTTGTGCATGCGAGTTGGATGTGGGTTTTGACATCGTTTGACAGCACCCCTCGCCCTCTCTCCTATATAATAACCTTTGTGTCAGTCATGTCGCATTTTGTGAAATGAGTCAGCAGAAGTTCCCCTGCTCAAATGGGTTTTAACTCACAAGCCACAACATATGACAGGCCTGTATCCACTACAAGAGCTGTCCTCTTGGATGGGGGAATGCAACAGTGGCCAGTTCCTATACAAAGCTGTGGGAGTGTGGCAGAAGAAGATGATTGTTATACCGGGCACAACCTGCAGCTCATTGATCATTAAGATGCAGAAGAATCACTGACGGTAGTTTGAAAAATGCATAATAATAACATTGACATTCATCAACAATAACATGATGATGATGATCATTAATAAAAACAGTAAATTAATAATGGAAATGAGGTGTTTAATAGTGTTTGGAATAGTTTGGTAAGCATTCACACAAGAAGATTGATATACTTCCTCTGATTTCAAACAAAACTAAAGCTAAATCATAAAACAAATAAGTTGAAATAAATTTAATCATATTCAAAACTGCAACATTGTTCAATATATTTTCAGCTTAGTTACTTTGTGAATGACTAACCAATTCATCCTTGATCCATTATTAGAATTTCTGTGGATTGATAATTGGGATTGATCATGTAAATTCAACCAGATTACAAATGTATAATTTATTCAAATGTAATCAGTAATAATCTGTGTAAAACGATGAACTTTCAGTTACACAAGTCGTATCAGAACCCAAAAGAAGCTGTTACGAGTCGAGTCAAACAGAAGTGGGATGTAGTTGGTAGTGTTTCAAGCCCAAATTCGCAAAGCTCCGCCCACTACGCAGTTACCTGTACACGCCCATTTGGCTGATCGCGGACCTACGTGTCCTCCAAGAGGTGAGCAACGCATCGGCCCTTCTCTGCAGAGGAACGCGTTGACCCATCGCTGATCGGTCGAGCAGGGGATCCGTGTGCTTGTGTACGCGTTAGCGTGACATGGAAGTGTAAATGCAGGCAACTCCCCGATTCAAACGTCGACTGAATCTCGTGTCCCCTCTCGTCGCCCAGGATCATCAAGAGCCGCTCCCGCCAGCGCAACTTCCAGCTGCTGATCATCACCCACGACGAGGACTTCGTAGAGCTGCTGGGACGCTCCAGCTACGTGGAGCACTTCTACCGCATCCGCAAGAACCAGGACCAGAACTCTGAGATCACCAAGTGTAGCATCACCTCCCTCTCCTCCCATCTTCACTGAACCAATTCACCCTCGGCCAGGGACCAAGCAAGTGCACTGGTTTCTACCCCTGGCCCCACACCCCGTTTCTGGTTTTTGTGATGGTAAATAAAATGATGTCTACCGGACGAGTTTGTGAAGGAGATGCGGTCAATAGAGCTGCTAGTGGCTCTCAAAGCGCTTTGTATACCCCAACAAAAGAAAGGCTTGAGTGTTTCAATCGTTCTTATTGAAACACTGCATCTGATTTTTAATACCGGGTCTAAAAGGGATGTTGCTGTAACAGAGAAACCATACTAAGCCCTTCGTTCAAGAATTCCATTTTTGGGACTCTGTATGTCATCATACATGCACATTGTTGTGTCGTCCTTTTATACGTTGTGGACTGAAGGCGCTGTACGTTGTGCCCGCTGAATTGAGTTGTTGTCACAGTGGGTTGACTATATAATGTTTTGATCTTAATATGTTGTCCGAGTGTCACTGTCAAAATCGTGATTTTTTTTTGCAGAGCTTCTATTCGACGGACACTTCATACTTGGCTTGGCTTTCAGCAAGAAGTCCCTTAATGGAGTTGAATGGTGGTTTTAGTTTATTACTCAGTATGTTGCTGTTGTGTTCCCATGCTGTTCCCACTGCAGTTTAAATCACTAAATGACTTTACGAAGCATTCCATCCGCTATCTCTTTTCTCATTCTCAGTATTAAGGATGCTGTGAGCGGGTTTCATTTAGTTAGAAAATTATCTCTTTGATCCTTATCTGAGGTTTTTAATCCGCTTTTCAGAGAATTTGAAGTAGCTTATCAAACCACATCTCTACATATATTTTCTTCTTAGAGACGGAAAAAACCCAAACATGAGTAAGGCGTGGGCCGCGTTGCTGTATATAAAGCAAGCCCAGTCTGCAGGTCATCATCTCGGACTCAAAGCCACCGTTTAGGCACGTCTAACTATCCATCGAGGCGTCTACTGCTTGAAGAGCCGTTCACTACAATGAAGGTGCTTCTGGTTGTTCCGGCGCTCGCCCTGCTGCAGCTTGTGTGTCCAGGGTCTGCCAAGAGTGTGCGCCTGCCCGCCAACACAACCACCAGGATATCGATGCTGACAGAGATGTTTAAGAATGCCATGATCTCCAATGCTACAGTCCCTGGGGTAAGAGTGGATCGTTTCGATTATTTGCCAGTGCTATTTATCTTTGAGCTCATTGACGCTTTCATCCAAAGGGACTCAACAATGAATGTGATACAGAGCATCATGAATGAGCAGGTAGGGGGTTAGTCCCCTTGCTCAGTGATGTCTGCCGGTAAGACAGGACGGTGGGGTTTTGAATCCAGAACCTTTCAACACCTAAACCACTTGGTTAGCCTCCTACCTAGACTCATTATTCCTCCACTGTGTTTAGGCTCTGTTTTTAGTTTTTGGGCACCGCACATGGCTGTTTCGGTTAGATGCATGTTCATGCATTTATGGTCTTTCTTTGGTGTTTCCTGTTTTAGCACCTGCGGAATGCCACAGTGCCAGTGATGGAAAACTGTGATGTGAGTACCACAGAACATTATGGAAATGTTTTTTTTTTATGTCACTTCTAGAAAAACAATAAATAATAGTGTCTGATGTTCACACAATGGTTCTTGCTTAGTGTTTTATTTTTATTTTGTGTTACTGTAGATATTGTTATAGGAAGATTTCTATGGTCATTCTGTTGGGCATTAGTGATCAATCCAATGTATGGTGAGAAGTAAAGAATTAAGAGGGCTACAGCCAAACACCCCACAACCTTCTTTTTTTTTTGAATTATTACAAAAGTCAATTTATGTGGCCATGACTTACCAAAGCCTGTTTTTTATTCACAGAAAAAACCATTCTGCGTGGTAGAACAGGTCTTGCTCAAGCTTGCAGACAATGAGAAAATAGAGTTGCTCTGCCGAAGCGTGAGCGCCTACAACAACCGCACCCACATGGTAAGAACACAATGCATACAAACTAGCGTTGTTGCATTCATGCAATCTGATCTGATTGCCTCCATATAAAACTCTACAGGGCCACCATTTCACAAATAGTTTTTGAAATGGTCAGTTATTTTTGTCTTTGCGAAGAAATGTTGAGAAAACGTAAAATAAAAGGATATGTTATCTCTATATACAATATCAGTAGGTACTGTATTTATATCCAGTCTTAAGGCATCTTAAATCGAGTTGGAATTTGTACACTCTTAATATTTACAGTAACAATTATCATTAGTCGTTAGTAGTTGATCAACATGAATATTTAAGCAATCTTTTTTTCAGAACTGCCCCCATGGTAAGCTGAAGATGAGCGATACTGTGACATTTGAACTCCAGGACTTCTTTATCATTTTTATTGAGTGTATCAGGAAGGAAATCCTTAGTCTACCAGCGAACCATTGATTCTGTTTCTGTTACTAGATGTTTCAGAAATGCCATGTAGATATGTATCTATATAGATGTAGAAACATGGAGAGGCTCATGGTTTTCCCCTTCTAATACAAATATTTTGACATAGTATTTCTTGTTGTTCCAAGTCTTTAGAATTGGAGTCTTTCTAGAATGTTTAGGGTCGTTTACACTCCCCTGTGTGTTTCGCAGGGTTATGTTGATGCATTAGTGTTTACTGCTTCCCCTAAGAGTTAACTGGGTTAACTGGTTTTCAAAGGAGTTGCGTTACTGCTCCACAGTACTGTTATGACGCCAAAGTCTGATAATTGTAATTGTCTTTATATTGGTTAATTCTTATTTTATTTTGTCAGTATTATCTATATATTTATATTGTTTTCAATATATTTAATTATTTTGTTCAAGTGTTATATAATTGAAAAACCTGTTTTTAATATGTGTACTAATATGTATATCAGAATTTTTTTTTGATATTTAATGACACAGAAATAAAGATTCCAATGTGTTTGATAATTACGTGTTCCATTACGCTTTATGGCACTCTACAAAGCAGAAAGTTACCATTACTTATTTATTTAGCTGACACTTTTATCCAAAGCTACTTACAATAAGTGCATTCAACCTTGAAGATACAACCCAGAAATTACAAGAATCATGCAAGTTACACTTCATCAAATAAGCAAACTGCTTCAAGTGATACCTTTAAGAAACAAGAGAGGGTTTTTTTTCATGGGTCAAGATGCAGTACAAACAGTTTTGTGACTGAAGATGTATAGGGTTTCTGATGTGTGATCCTTTGAATTGTGCACTTGCTCCTTAAAATATTCTATGCCTCACAAATTAAATCCTAAAGATAAACGAAGACAAAAATAAATGCAGATTACTTTTTTTTGCGACACCAAATGTGCTTAAAATATCTAGTTGTTAGGAGTCAACTTTAAGTGTAGGCTTTTTCTAGAGATCACTAATGGATAACATCAATGACTAATCGATGGAGAAAGACATACTGCACCAGTTTATCTGGTTTATTGATTTATTTAATGTGAAATTATCCTTGTTCCTTTATTCATATTAACATGCATCCTTTGAGTTCAAAATCATATTCCGGCTTCCAATTTATAGCTGTGTAGCTTCGTGACTATTCATGAGAAAATATTTGAATGATTTATGTTTTAGTATTCTATCATTTATTCAAGGTAGACCCAGTGAGGTTGAATGACTATGGTTATGATTGTAATGGGAGTAGAATACCTGCAGACACCATAAGGAAATTGTGTGTATTGTTTTACTAATTTAACAATGTTCTCTATGTAGAAATCAACAAATTGATTGAACAAAAAAACCTTATTTTAATAAGTTAGGGTAAATGATCTGCGCTTGATAATACGTGAACAATAAAATGTCATGGGTCGTTTCAGTGTTTGGAGGACATCTGTTTAATATTCCTCAATTGCTGACCTATCACTGCCTTCCCAAAAGCTGATGCCTGCCGATATGCTAACGAAGCTGAACACCCCGAGGCAATAGAACCTGCCCTTTTATCCCACAGCTCCCAACACTACCAACTCCGCGGCCTCACGCTTATAACTCCCTAATATATAAACCCAATAATGTCAGGTATTAAGCTTCCTGAACAGGAGTCCTTAAGCAGCTTGTGATCTCCTTACCGAGGCCAAATGAGCAGTTTTTAGCCAAGCTTTTCATTGGTTTCGATGTGACGATGAGTTGATGTCATAGTTGGTAGATAAAGTATTTTGCTCAAAGCTCTTCTCTTGATCCCTGTTGAAGAGAAGAGGATGCCTGCTGCCTCTGCTTGGTTATTGTGTTCCTGGTCTATACGGCCCCCGGGCAGTCCTCAGGCACTTGGCCCGTGGGGTGTGTGTGTGTGTGTGTGTGGGTGGGTGGTGGGGGGACTTTCTCGAGGAGCCTATACCGTGCCCTGGCTCATCAAAGCCTTAATCTCCATGAAGGCACTGCGTGTGTGTGTGTGTGTGCGTGTGTGTGTGGAGCCGTGTTAGAAGAAGAGAGCACAAGCCCATAATCATAACGGTTAACTGTTGAAACATTCTTTTCACAAGCATGATGACATCATATGTCATGTGATGTCATCATATGTCATGTGATGTCATCACGTCGACCCTATTGTGTGCATGGTGGCGTATTTTAACAAAGCAACACTTCAGGAGCCAGGAGGTGTTTTTAAATAGATCCACATCTGCAGTGGATCTGTCCACACCTTACCCATGCTACCCCCCCCCCCACACACACACACACACACACACACACACACAAAGATGGTTTACATCTTTGTGTGACGAAACAAGTAATCGCTGACTCCCAGTTTATTTTATTTTATCTTTGTCAAATCACATCCCTGTTTTAAACCTTCTTTCTTCTTTTCACACTCCACATTAAAGCCTCCATTTTTAATCCCCCTTGCCTCTTACTTTTGTCCATTTCTCCCTAAACATATTTCACTTAATTTATCAGCTGCCCCATTTCCGTGCCTCATTTCCTTAACATTGTTTACTTTCTTTCTTTCATCCTTCAGTTCTATCTTATTTTTTTTGTACTTCCTCCCATCAGACTCCATTGTCTGGTTACACTGCAACTGCATTTTCCTAGAGAGGATTATTGTGTTCAGCAGACTGTAGGACGACAATGAACTTTAATCCAGGTTTGTGTGAAAGCCTGCTCCTGACCGCCTAAGTGCTTAGTAGTAGGGAAGAAATCACGCCACAGCCAGTTATTTCTGGCTGGGTTCGCCGTATATCTCTGAGCACTTTGATAATGGAGAGCGCCTGAATAATGAATGCGGTGTATAATACTGTTCTTTAGGCCCGCACCACCAGGACTAAAGCTGATGTCCATAACCGATAGCTCTGTGAGTGTCCCTGATATAAAGCACCCAAATGAGTATAGCTGAACTCTTTGGGGTTTTAAGGTTCCATACTCAAGGAATAGACTACAGACCCTTTCCACAGAGGTTTCATCATAGGACAAACACAGCTCATAACACTAATTATGGGTCTGCTACTTTGATGTACCAGGGCACCGGTAGTAGACTCATCTTCACTAGTTTAGTCTACTAGCCGTGCCGTGGTTCATCAAAGGAGAGGACCCATAACTAGTGTTATGAGGACACCTGTCCTACGATGACCCTCAGAGAGAAAAGGGTATATTGGAAGGGAACAGGAAGCCCACAAACTGCGGAGGTCAACACGACAAAGGGGGTAGGCTTATATGTTTATCACCTAATGTCGTCATTTAACAGATGAAGCCTTGTAGAAAATAAACATGAAAAGGCGAATTGAGTAGGACTATCTTCTTTTAAATGGCTAGGCTACTTCCTGGAAAATAAACTAAAGTAGCTAGCTAGGCCTCACAAAACACTTGCCCTCCGTTAGCTTCGCCTTAGCCAACTGTCCTGTGAAACTTCCAGATATATTCAGGCTATCCCTTTCTTTGTTCTGTTCTAATAAGCAAACTCCCAGAGGTTTAGGTATTCACAAGCTAACGTGTGAAATCGGTAAACCGGCAAGGTAAGACGAGCCCCTCAACCCGAAATTGTACGTCACTGACGTCACGGTGTCGGCTAACGGAGTCACGTGACCCATCTGCTGCCGTTAAGCGTTAACTTATTGGGACACGTGACACGAGGCCATTAGCGCAAAAACGTCTTAGAGATGCCGTGTCAACACGTCGATTTTGGTCGCCTTTACGCAACCGAAATTGACACGTCGTAACGTAACACAAATTGACACGTAAACGTAACAAAAGATGACGTGTTAATACGTCAGGTCAATTTTAAGACGCGTTAACGTAACAAAAAAATGACACGTTAACGTACGTCTCAAACAAAAACGTCTCAAATACCTGCCATAGCCAACTGGTTGTTGCAGTCTTGTCTCATAGGGGTGTTAGAAAGTGTGAGGCACATGAAGTAAGCAGCATTTGTTAAACACTCCGGCCTTCTTTTATTCATCGGCCTACATTACAATTCACTACGTTGACGACACTTATTTTCAATATATATAAAATAGCATTTCTGGGGTGGGGGGTGGGGGGACGGACGATGACGACAGCATTAATCCGTTTTTCTGTGTTTAATTTGGGAGGGAAGGGGGATTGTTCCCATAACGCGAACAGTTACGACAAATATGAATGCATACATACTGTAAATGTATTCATTGACAGTGTGTATGCATAATATTTCTCTGGTGCTTCTATGGTCATAATTACTCACATCCTAATGTTATTTTATGTTAAGACATAAAACATGCACACAAAGTGAATATGGAAATGCAGAGTTGCAGCTCGAGGTATGAAACGATCGATGTACACACAAAAGATCAGATATAAACAATATAGACACTAGTATAATACATCTTGTCTATAGTGTTTATATATGATCTATAGTGTGTAGTCTACATCATATTCGACATCTATCATAAAGAATACATGATTCTTTTCATCTAGCGCACACTCTGGTGCGGCAGCCACAGCTCTCGCTTATCACGAATTTCCCTCGGGATTAATAAAGTACAATCCCATTTTCTTATCTTATAGTACATCATATTCTTCTTCTATCATAAATAATATGTGATGGTACCAATGTCTGTGTGCTTTGTCAGTGTTCCTTTTGTATCATGAAGACACTCTTACAGCATCAGTCTAACTTGGAAGTCCACATTAAGGACCATAGTCCTACACAAGTTACAAGGTACAAGGCTCATTTATTGTCATTCTACAATACAGCGATGCACAACGAGATGCAGTCCCATTTTCTACTTTGCTACCCATCTGATTATGGGGGATGAATTTAAGGGGGACTGTTCCCGTAACGTGAACAGTTACGAAAAAGATGAATGCATGCCATTATGCATACTATTTCTCTCGTGCTTCCATGGACACAATTACTCACATCCTAATGTTATCTTATGTTAAGACATTCACGTAAACATGCACACAAAGTGCATATGGAAATGCAGAGTTACAGCTCGAGGTATCGATGTACACACTATATCTGGGTTCAGTGATTGTAACGTTATATGATGTTTAGTTGCTCGGTTTTTTTTTTTCATGCTCATTTGGGGTTTTGAGGGAATAGAATCGCGGTAGCTATATTAAGTTTAAGAAATAACCAAAATGATATATTTTATTACACAACACGTATTTCAAACGTGGAACCATGAGCTACATTTTACATGTAGCTTGAATTGTAACAAGCCTGTATTGTAACTGTACCTGAATTGGAACTGTTTGGGTGTGCTTCAATGTGCGGAAGGCCTCAGAATCGCGGTTGCAATTCGCAAGAAAATTCTGCAGCGCCACTATGACGTGTTTCTTCTCCTCCTGAAACTTCCCCGTCCCCCGCTGAAAGTTTAAATTGGCTTCTTCTAAACCACAACGCAGATGTACGTAACAAGTGCGTAACGAGTGCGTAGCGGGCGCGTAGTGTGCCTGTCACTATATGGAAGGCCATCGTAACGAGTTTGTAGCATGTTCGTAGACGACCACGTCTGTAATTAATGCATAACATGCTAAACATTCTCCCTTGCGTTGTTCTTCGTCATCAAGATGCAGCCGTCCTCATTAATATGTATGACGGCCTTGAGTCAAGGTCCCTCATTGGCCACAACCAACAATGCGTCATCTTTTGTTACGTTAACGTGTCAATTTTGGTTACGTTAACGCGACCAAAATCGACGTGTTAACACGATATATTTTTTAGACGTTTTTACGCTAATGGCCTTCCATACGTGAGGGCCCTTTATAAATGAACGTCCTGTCTTTCCTTACTCTTGTGTATGTCTGTGTGCTCCTGTGTAGTCTGCGTGCGTCCCATGCTAAATGCTAAGCTGTAGGCTTGACTTCATTGTGGAGAAGTATGTCCTGAGTTGGCTTGGCATGTGATGATAATAGAAGGCGATGGAACAGATCGCACAGAGGTAACTGTCGTCTTGCACCCTGGTCGCATTCTCATTTGTTGCTGCTGGCATTTGATTAATTATTAAATGTGGGGTGCCTTGGCTCCACCATTGGCCCTATTAAACACACACACACACACACACACACACACACACACACACACACACACACACACACACACACACACACACGCACACGCACACGCACACACACACACGTGTGTGTGTATGTTCTCTTCAGCAATGAGACACAACTTCCATCCCCATTCTGTCAAGAATGGTTCTCTGCGCGTGAATACATCTCAAGCAAACCCTAGTAGGCCTTTCCCATAACCCCCCCCCCCCCCCCCCCCCCCCCCCCCCCCCACACACACACACACACACACACACACACCTTCTCAATTACTCACATTCCCCTATCTCACGACCAGCATAGGTGAATCAAGTTTATATTCCTACTCTCATTGGTCTATTCAATTTATTATTCGTCAGGGGCATGGTTATATAGTAAGTAGGCCCACACGTGTTAAATACATTGATTGGATTTGATCTTATAATGATGTTTCTAATGGCCAGTTGGGCCTGCAGTCTGGACTCGCGCACCTATTGCATGAGAATATACCTTTCATCTGCGGATGAATAATTCAAGCGCCACCCACTCGCCACATGCCTCTGAGAGTGAGCAGGCATTCAGCTCGACTTACCGCATAGCAAATGAGTTATGATATCAATTGTGATATTTTAACAATCAATAATTCACACTGCGGAGCTCAGGTCCTGCCAAAATATTGAAGAGCTATTTAGCCTTGAATAACTTTTTATACGGGGTTTATATGCTACAACAAACATAGGTTTATTAAAACGATTTTATTTCTCCCTGCCACGCGTAATTCACGCTATAACCCACCCCATATTAGACCTATAAATAAATGTGGGAAAACTACATTAATGACTAGTATCGTTTGCATCTCATTTCCTGTTGTGTTACAACGTCCCTAATTAAGGGTAATTAAGCAGTAGCCTATCATCGCTCAGCATCAAAGAGAATATTAATGATTACAATTGATGTTGCGATTGTAAACTGTTGATCCCATGGCAATATAAAATAAAATAAAAATACAGAATAAATAAAGACGGGTGAAAACGCCGCAAGGCCTATTCTCATGGGATAAAGTTATGTTCAGTGGTCCAACACAAAGAGGATGGCATTTTAGTTCATTCTTCTTATCTTAGGCTTGCATCATAATAAATAAAAAAAATCGGTTATTTTTTTCTCCATTTAAATAGGGAGACCGTCAATGTTTCTGTTTTGATCTATTATAGAATAAATACACTTTGGCCTAGCCCAAATGAACTGGGTTTTGGAATTTTAGGAATAGCCATATTCCAAAAAAGATTAGAAACCATTTGGCTATAAAACGAGACAA
>JACYXH010000658.1:585000-702500 GCA_026745465.1 Lota lota
ATTATTGTCCTCGCTGTCCCGAGCCCCACCTTTCGCTCAGAGATGCCTTCAACACCCCCCACCCCGCACCCCCACCCAACTCGAGTTAGAATAGCCCGAGACGAGCGACAAGGGGATGTGCGAAGGACAAGCCTAGGCCTAACTTTGACATCACGTCCCCAGGGAAATCCGGCATTTCTTGCATTAAGCAAAACAGACTGAGTGGTTTCACTTGACTTCCCAAAGTGAGAAATGCTCATGCATTATTTAACAAGATTTGAATATGTCAGAAGCTGTCGCCAACGCCAAATTAAACAAACCCCTTAGACGGTTACTCTACTAGTGGTTAATTCCTCACTAAAAAGTAATGAATGGTATTACCCTTTATCATTCCGGCCACTCCAATGTCAAGTATTCAGAGCCCTCTACCGACCACTTAATAAACTACTGAATGTTTAATATTTGAAACAATCCCAAAATGAAAGCAAACTAGTAAATAAAGGAGACCACACAGGTGTTAAACTCATATTATCTGGAATGGTTTCTTTTGCATTTTTACCACAATGTTTTTTAAATGTCAAATTATTATTTGTAATTCAAAATGTTATTTTTTTTGAATTTTCAATGTAAAGAGTTCCCTCTTTTTAAATAGTCTTTCAAGCACCCATTCCGCTATCTTTATTGGCAAAAGCAAACATGCTAGTAAATTAGAAACCGCTTTTTACAAACTGAATAAATCAAGAAAATACATCCACATCCTGCAAGTATAAACAGTAACAAATCCTCAGTTTTCCTATAATGTATACTTTTTTTCTTTTACAACATTGTGTCATTGTAGCAGCCAAAATATATACAAAAAGGGAAAGAAGATACCTCCTTTAATTTAGACATTCCTTTCAAATTAAAATTGACGGGGAATCTAATAAATCTAAGACAAAAATTTAAGATTTCAGGGACAATCGCTGAACAAGAAAAAAGTTACAAAGGAAGAATCTGATTGGCTGATGCCGTTCAGTCCTTTGTTTACAGCGGTGCATTTCAAAAGCAAATGGGAAACTGTTTAGTGATAATGTATTGCAAAAACCCTTAGTGTGTTCGATATTTTGTCAATTATACATGTACCTTTTTTTAGGATCCTAAACAGCAACAACAAGCATGGGGTCACTTTTACACACATCACACATTTACATCCAAAACAGACCTACTGCAGCTTCCGGTATCAACAAGAGATACTGTGCGACTTCGGTGATTTCCAATTTAATTTGAATATTGGGATTTGCTTTAACATTGACCATAAAAACAATAAAGATCAAAAGCTTTAAAACGACATTCACACCAAAACAAAATATTAAAACCATCAATGTTACAAATAATTGTCCTCCTGCATCAAAAATATATTTAAATAGTTTCAAGGAAGGTGCAAAAATTCCAAATCAAAGAAACCAAAACATTTTGCTCATTTACAAAATGGACATTTTGAGATCCGTTTTGAACTATATCGCCACATGCTGTGACCATGGTGACCGGGACAATAAAGCGTGTTCTCTGTTTGACTGTTACAGCATCTGAGGAGACTTGGGCGGCTGAAAATCATATTGCTCCAACAGCCAATCAGACCCTAGGCTTTAATCAATCATTTGTTTAACCCAACAAAACTAAAAAAAATATTTTCTCTCTCAAACATTTACAAAATTTACATAAGTAAATCACAAATGTTGTAAAAATCTGGCCTTGATGCTAATTAGCTAAGGCGGGGTGGGGAAGAAGCATGTATTAAAATCAAACTGCTCAAAATCACATTCAAGCTTTTTTCTGTGGCTCTTTCAACATATTGAAATGGCCGACCTTCTCTTCCGCAAAATCAGGCCTTCTGGGTTAACTGGGAGATGGACCACATGATGATGCGAATGGAAAAGAGAAGCCAAACACATTAGCTCGGGTGGAAGAGGGGCACCGGACACGGAGTTTAGCAACACGAGGACTGGGTGACCAGAATCATTTCACCGCAAGAACCCTGTCGCGTGATTAGCAGGCCCAGCGACATCGTCAGCCATTTGTGATGGTTACAAAGGCATG
The DNA here is from genome assembly GCA_026745465.1 of Lota lota. Classification (NCBI taxonomy): domain Eukaryota; kingdom Metazoa; phylum Chordata; class Actinopteri; order Gadiformes; family Lotidae; genus Lota; species Lota lota. The sequence goes on from JACYXH010000658.1 coordinate 587,056, forward strand.
GGCGGGGGGCTATTTGTTCAACTTGCGCTCTTCTGTGGTGCGTCTGGTGTAAAGTGAGAACTGTGTGGTTAAGCGTGGGTGTGGGTTTGTTAGGGAGAGAGAGCGTGCAGATTAGCTTCTAAAGTTAAATAAATAGTCGGCCCCAACTAGATTTTGTATGAGTTTTTTCCCCCCTGGTGCTTGAAACCATGAGACATTATGAACATACAAAATCAAAAACAAATGATAAAGCTGTGTTATTAACAGACATTAGTGAAATGAACATGTTTTAACGGTTATCTCTTCATGGCAGCAGAGCGCTCTCTTGTGAGTGATGGAATGGAAATCCAAAAACGAAAAGGCTTTTCCAAAGGCTTTGTGAATTTGGGGAGAAAGGACATTTTTTTCTTTTTAAATATGTATAAAAATACAGCTTCACAGTAGACACAAATGTTGTGCATTACTGATAATAATAATAATCATCTGGTAACCACAATGAAACTTACATAGATTTAGTTTTCTATTTATAAGATCAACTTAACATTTGTATAATTCTCAGCAAAAGTGAGACATTTTAAATTATTATGAATCAAGGGATACAAAAACTGTTTGCCCTCTTAATATTCTTTACACAAGTAACTAAAGAATTTGTTTTCTTTACTCTTAAGAGTCTTCAATTTCGGAAAAGAATACTGGAAAAAGGAGGAAGGCGAGTGCCCATGGAGTCGGCTAGAGGAACGTTCCGGACTGAGCAGGTTCACGTGTCCTTCATCGTCTCCAGGATCGGCTCTCGTACTCATCTTCGTCATCCTCATCCTCTTCTTCCTCCTCCTCGCCAGGCAAAAAAGAGCCGACATGCTCCTAGTTGATCAAAAATAAAGAACAAAGTCATTTTTAGGTATAATTAAATTAAATGAAGATTGCAAAAGGGGGACAGAAGAGTCTAGAGGTTAGGAGGCTCAACTCCCAGCCGAAAGGTTGTGTGTTTGCGTCCTAGTGTCTGCAGTCTACCTAAAGGCATCCTTGAGCCAGATGCCATACCCTACCTGTTCAAGGGTATGTATAAAAAACATTGTTTTCACTGAATGTCAGGCAATTCATGTTCCAAGCATTTTTTTCATATTTGTTGAAACTCTTTACAGCAATAAATAAATGAAATGCTCTGACAATTTTGTTTATAATCTGGTAACTCTGGCTGTTGCAGGCCTTGAATAAGCCCGTCCATCTCAAAACGTAAAATAACCATGGCAGAGGAATGCATCCACTGCACACCTACCGAATATCTTACATATATAACATTATATAGCATAAAAAAAATACATCTCAAGTCAGCTCATAAACTGTTTGATAAAGTTTGTCGGAAAGACTCAGAAAGGGGGGAAGGGGGTATTTAGACAAATCACCCACAATACTGATGCTTAAAGCACATGTTGATAACCCTTAATATAATAAGAATTACATGAATCAAAATTAATATAATATAAAATATTTTCACCATTCAGAATAACAAAGTAGGCTTTTTTGTTGGTTTTTGTAGTTCAACATTGATGCCTCTAGACATCGGAAATGATAGAACCTTTGACGGTGAACAGTTTAGTCATTTTAAACAGTTACGTGTGCTATGGGTGAAATAGGCTCCAAGTGCTGAGGGGCCTGAGTCTCTTCTCTCTGGGGATTCACACTGAAGAGATTCTGAAAGCTTCCAGATCATTTGCATTTCTCCAGCTGAGCACAAGACAAACTTCTCTCCCTGAAAGTTTCTTCGTGAGATTCATTTTAGATTTGTACCCCAGAAGCCCTTCGGGTTCCCAGAGTGATACCAAGCAATGGACTGGAATGAGGGACAGAGCAGTGAGACGGTAGTAAGCGAAGCAATCCCTACTGCAATGTCTTCCTCCTTGGCCTCCTCCTCCTCCGGCTCCGCTGTGACGGAGGGCGTCTTGGGCTTGTACCAGGAGATCTGGAGCACGCGACCTTTGAACTTCGCCCCCTGGTTCGCCGCCTGGAAGGACAAAAATGGTTACGATTTTAAAAGCACACCAACCGTCATTGCGGCTACAGAGATTGGCATTGGGTGGAAACATCGAATATATAAATATAGTAGGATATATATATATGTCCCATATATACATTGACCAGACAAGACTTGTCGGTTATTCTCTCGAGGCTTACGTTCTCTGCTTCGCCACGCGTCCTGAAGGTCATCACAACACTGGTGGCATCCTGGTCACGCAGGTCTTCCACCTCTCCAAATTTCTGATTAAAAAAAGAATTAAAACATGCACCATTCTTTAGTTACGGTCGTCCCTGAAAAGTTCCCTAGTGCAGGTTTAACGCAACGGTTGCCATTTTCTTTAAGCATCTGAAGAGTTGGCACGCCGCCACGCTTGTATTAACATTTCACTTTCGCTATAACGCAGTCCCTAAATGACTGACCGCGTTATTCCAGAGATCGCGTTATAGCGGGAATAATGCATAAGGCATATATGAATGTGCATATTTAATTTACTTTTTTATTACAGTGTACGCACAGCGCAATGTTATTATAGAAAGTACGACTAAATCAATTAAAGGTGGACATAAAACCTTTTTTTTTTTTTTTTAAGTACAACTGACTTGACCATTGTGTCATTATATCGTATAAAACACATCGTGCTCCGCTGTTTCATACTGCTGCTGCGTTTAGTCTTCTACGCAGCTAAACGAACTTTAACGGGACCAACCTCCTGGGTCTCTTCACATCGTGCCGGAACACTGGGGTCCAAAGCAAGCACCGCACTATACTGGAGGTCGCGGTATATCGACGCGCGTCATAGCCAAGGTAAAGCGTATTATTTAAAAAACAAAATCCAAAAAAGGAAGCGCACACCACAGCGTGGCCTCACCACAAAGTGGGGCATCAGCTCCTCCTTCTCCTCCTGCGTGACCCCCAGGATGCACAGCGCCCGGGGCCGGTGGTCCACCACCATGCGGTTGAGGGCCCCGCCGCGCCCCATCTGGTCCCTGCTGCGGCCCCTGCCGCGACTAACCATGGGAGGGGGCCCGGGGTCCGACAGCCCTCTGCCTCGGCCACGGCCACGGCCCCCGGAGGGCCGGAGCAGGCCCAAGCGTGTTGCCTGGAGGAAGGGGGTTTTGGTTCAGATGTTTGATGATACTTTAATGAAGGGGTGTGTGTGTGTGTGTGTGTGTGTGTGTGTGTGTGTGTGTGTGTGTGTGTGTGTGTGTGTGTGTGTGTGTGTGTGTGTGTGTGTGTGTGTGTGTGTGTGTGTGTGTGTGTGTGTGTGTGTGTGTGTGTGTGTGTGTGTGTTTAAGAACACACACACACACACACACACACACACACACACACACACACACACACACACACACACACACACACGGAGCATCTGGCGGTGTTCAGTTATTCCGACAGGATGTTGGGGGAAGAAATAACACGACGTCGTACAATTTAGACGACAGCCCTGGGTCGTACAATGAAGGAACACAGAAGTAAGTTCACATCGCGCCAACCTTTGTCAAGATATTTAGGAGTAAACGAACAGCCCTCCAGAGAACGCACAAATGGAGTCCCAGCAGCCGAAGCCATCTTCTCCAAAGTCCACTCTCTTTGGAGACAGAACGTCCAGTGCCCTTCAACACCAGTGGATGCTTGTCTGCATCTCAACCCCATCAATCTCCCTGACCTCCGGCTCTTCCGTGACAGCGTCTTTCACACTTTACCCCGCTAACTGTCCCCAGCCCGCTCTCCCCCGTCCTGGACCTGGAACACAGCCTCCAACTTTAATGAGGAGGGCCTCCATCAGTGTAGCAGCCGTGTCTGGCTTGGCAGCTACGTTAGCGCATGTCCTGCTGGGCTAGCTTAAGTGGCGGCTGTTTAATGTGCAGAATGAAGGAGGAGGGGGAGGGTCAGTCCGGGGTAGGGAAAGGATGAAATGATGGGCGGGGGCATGCATTTTTAACCAGCAGCTAATTCAAGACCTACAGGGATGAGGAGAGTGTGGAAGTAGGGCGAGAGCGAGGTTGGGGGAGAAACCATGAGAGAAAACACGTGTTTTTCTTGGTGTTGCAAACAAATACTGTAATCCAATTAAAATGGATGATGATGGTGCAGTGGAGCTCAACAGCCTAGACTGGCGAGGCTACAGCCCCACAACAGCCCCTGTGCTCTTGTGTAGCGGCTTATTCATCTGCCATGGATGCCGCATTCACCACCCTATGAAACATCTCAACTCCGTGACCTCGAAGGCTGTTGAATAATATCCTAGTAGTGTTTTCTTCCCCACAAGTGAAACCAAACAGAAATTCAGGATGATTATCTGGCTAGGCCTGGCTTAACTTAACATTAGCTTATGTCCTTAGCTTATGTCCTACACCTTTTGCACTCATAGTCCTCTCATTCGTTTCGGTCTTTTCCCCATTCGTTTTTTTATTGTCCAATGTGGTACAGGTGGGGGTTTGCCTCACCTCTACCTGCAGCAGTCCCAGTTTCCTCCTCAGGTCTGTGGTGTCTTCCCCAGAACTCATCTTCTTATGGAAGTCCAGCTCAGTATCCAACAGCTCCTTATGAGCCTGTTGACACACACACACACACACACACACACACACACACACACACACACACACACACTGAAGTCACTTGATCTTGGTGACATCGGTCAGTTTTAATATACCGTTGACAATCCATTTAACCACAAGCAACCCCAAATACACGTTTAGTTTCTGTGCGCCTTATGTTCAAGCCTTACGTCGATCTTGCTCTTGGGCTGGCTGTAGTTGGGGTGGGGCGTGGCATTGGAGGCCAGCGGGGTGGGGGTCATCTCGTTCTGCAGCAGGCTGATCTTGTCTGTCAGCTCCTTCAGGGTCTTCATGATGTTGGCTCTCTCCTCAGGCCTCATCGCCCGGTTCTTCTCCAGCCGGCTGATCAGCGCCTGCGGGGGGGGGGGGGGGGGGGGGGGGGGGGGGGATTCATTTGAACAATATGTAACGTAGCCAATGACGAGTACCTTTCCGTTTAGGTGGCTGATTACGTACATCGTTAGAAATGGTCATGTCTAGTTTTAATTTTTTACATAGTAGCAGAGATGGTTTTGTTTCGGTATAAGGCAAGGGACGGTTAGGTTTCGTATTAGGCAAGTAATGGTCAGGTTTAGCATTGGGTTAGATATGGCTGTGTTTAGCATTGGGTTAGATATGGCTGTGTTTAGCATTGGGTTAGATATGGCTGTGTTTAGCATTGGGTTAGATATGGCTGTGTTTAGCATTGGGTTGGATATGGCTGTGTTTAGCATTGGGTTAGATATGGCTGTGTTTAGCATTGGGTTGGATATGGCTGTGTTTAGCATTGGGTTAGATATGGCTGTGTTTAGCATTGGGTTGGATATGGCTGTGTTTAGCATTGGGTTAGATATGGCTGTGTTTAGCATTGGGTTGGATATGGCTGTGTTTAGCATTGGGTTAGATATGGCTGTGTTTAGCATTGGGTTAGATATGGCTGTGTTTAGCATTGAGTTAGATATGGTTGGGTTTAGCATTGGGTTTAGTATTGACTCCAGGCCAAATTACACTTCTGCGACAGCACATATGCAAAGATCCACGTCACTACAGATGGACCTGGACACACCCCTTTAGCCATAACGGACCTGTGCAGATGGCGAAACGTGCAGTCCTCCCAGAGGTTAGCAACGCTAAGCCTGTCTTTGGGTTTGCGTTGCTAACCGCTGATTGATTGAGCGGGATCAGGAGTCGTGCTTTGATTTGTTTCAACCGCTGGATTCAAGAATAAAATAAATGCACCAGGCGAAACCAAAATACACTTCTCAGTTGGTTGCATTACACCACTCACTTTTCAGCAGTACATTTTAACGATTGTTTTTACATATTTTACACACGGATGCATCACTTTTACAACATGTTTCAATGGAGCGGACTCAGTCTTTGCTTTACCGCCCCCTTGTGTACTCGATAACGTGACGGGGAAGAATAAAGGCAGACAGCTCTGTGAAGACATAGAACTTCGCAGACGTGTTCTACATAGAACTGCAAATCCAGCTTAAGAGACGGTTGGGTTTCGGTAAGAGTTTGGTGTGGTCTTGTTTGTCTTACCTTCTGACACTCTATCTGGGTGTCCAACATCTTTTTCCTCATGTCCTGTTGGAGTTTCAACGCCTCCTGATCAAAACAAAACAAAATTATAGCAGGGTAGAGACACGCCCTCCCAAACAGTCTTTAAGTGGAGCTCAGCACCCCCAGAATTCAGGCACTGCTTTGTGTCAGACCAAAAGCAGGTGACTTTACCTGCACAACACATCACCTCTGCAATCATACTGAAAGACAAACACTCTAGATGTATTTGAAAACAAGTGTGAGCCAATGACATCCTTCGCTGGGAGCGAAGTTACAGTTCGTGGAAAACAACATAAACGCGTTTTCTCTTCTCACAGATGTATCACAGTGCCAGTGAATATCTCTGTGCACAATTACATAAGAGGCTTATTTAAGTGTGGTACAAAAGAAAAAAAAACATTAAATAAGAGTGTACTATAACGGTAAACTCTTGCACAGCGTTAACGTCCAAAAAGAAGAGGGCCACATTCAAAACATAAATCCAGGGTCAACGTGAAAGGGTGATGCGACAACTACATGCCTGCTTCCTCTTGAGCACCTCGTGCACTTTGGCCATCTTCCCCTTTGAGGACTTGTGGGCGTTGGGCGCGTACAGGCTCCTCTGGCCTGCTGTCGGAGTGGGCTGGGGGCCAGAGAGAGACAGACGTCAGATGACGGCTCGGGTAGAATTGTGCAAATGCGAATGATCTAACACACACACACGCACTAAGTGAATTAATAATCATTTATATTTTTTATATTCATCAATTCGTTATAAAGTCCAACTTATGCATCTATGAATCTATCAATAAATGCCCCAGCCCAATTCACCATCAATTAATTCCTTTTTTAAGTTAGCTTGCTTTGTCTGACTAACAACGCAAAAAAAACCAGTAGAGGTTTTCTAATGATCTGAAGAAAGAAAAGCCTGTTGGTTGGCCGTACAGCGGCAGGGTCGCCGGCGGTAGGGTGCAGGCCGTCCGGTTTGACGGCCGCGGCCGCTCCCAGGGGCCTGTGCTTGGGTAGGGTGTTGTTCAACACGTAGGCTGCTGGGTTGTGCTGCTTAATGCCCTGGGGAACACACCAAAAGACAGGAACAAGACGAGGACAGTTAGAAAGGTGCTGCAGGTACGACTTAGGAGCCATCACTGGAGTGTAATTAGTTAGAAATGACACAGCCACCCGTCCGCTAATAGTGAGTAAAATGCTCTGAGAACATCTGGATATAGTTGACTGTGCCTGCCTCTGTACGAACAAATGTATTTCTGACCAATAAGGGAATCTCTGACCATTCAGGGCAGCTCTTTCAAAAATATTTCCCTTGCTCTTTTCTGTCCTCTCTCTTTACAACTCTCAAAATCGTACCTACAGGTACGATTTATAGAAGAAATAATTTCGCATTTCCTCTCAAATTGTATTTAGCGTTGAGCCGCGAGCCCTTTCTTTTCTTCGCTAGCACAGCTCAATGGTTCCGTCCCATAAGAAAGCTGGAGGGGCTTAGCGTCCCGTAGCTACCTTGTGCATGTTGCTGTGCTGGTGGGCCGGCACGGACCCCTGGGGCCCGGAGCTCTGCTCCTGCTGCTGTGCCCCGACCGCTCCACCAGCACCACCACATCCACCAGCGCCACCAGCGCCGGCGGTGAGGGGGTTGGCGGTGGGCTCCCGGTGCCAGTACACTCTTATGAAGCGGTTGTTGAGGACCGCCTCGGTGCTGGAGATGGCCCTCCGGGCCTCCTCGTTGGCCGTGTACTGGATCAGCGCGGCCTCCGGGTCCCCGCCAAACACCACCTGGTCAGGTGGAAGGGACGGGGGAACTGGTTAGAGCCAAACTGACAGAACCTGCGCCCCTCGGCACGGGTTGCGATGTAGAGATCAGAGGGGAGCAACGCCCTCATCGCCGGAGGATTGCGTCAGCTAAGCACCGATTGGTCGAGCAGGGAAAAGACGTTTTTGCTGTCGACAGCAGGACACGGGGAACATCACGCCAGCCCCCGGCGACACGTTCAGCTGGTTGCAATGTACCCAGGACTGTTTAGCGGCACATTTGAAGGATTCTTTTCAAACGTATTTCTCACATGGATGCACTGCTTTTCTTCCCCCCAACATCTTTTCAATGGAGCAGACCGGATTTACTTATCAATCATGTTCATTTGTGAAACGCTATACTGCCCAGTTGTGTGCACGTTAACGTGATGTGGTAGCATAAATTCAGAAAGCTCTGCACACTTCGCTGACGTTGACATAGAACTGTAAATCCAGCTTTATTGGCTTATTGGTTTGGTTTATTGGTCTTTCCTAATGTTAAAGGCATTGTTAGGTATTCCAGTACTAGTAAAGTCATTATTTATGAAGTCGTTTTTCTGTTTTCCTTAACATTGTTGCAGCTGTCGAGTAACGAATGTACACCTATGCCAAATTTTCCCCTTAGGCATCAGATACTTAATGTTACTCACTTAACATATCAATGTGCAATACTGAGAGCAGCCATTTTGATAAAGGATGTGATGGATTGAGTGCCGGGCCATGGATCCCTTAATGAATGCAGTGTTGAAACCGTGCGTCTCTTGGGGGGATACCTGGATGTTGACGATGGTTCCGAACTTGCTGAAGTGTTCGTTGAGCTTGGTGATGTTGTTGAGCTCCCGGGGGATCTTGCGGACCTCCAGCTTGGTGTTGACATAGTGGTTCCTCTTGGGGAAAGGGGGCTTGTGTTGGTTGTTGAAGCCCGGCCTGCAATACAGGGGGAACATAAGGACGCAACTAAGGAACCTTGGTCTCAATTTGGATTCCTTTCTTTATTCCCCCCCCCCCTATTCTGCCCTAGCCTCGTCAGACCATCCAGATATTGAGGTCAGTGTTTCACAATGAGTATCAGTCTGGCCTGGAAAAGAAGGGTTGTAGGTTTGGGGTATTAAAAAGCAATCTCTAAGAATCCATATCTTTTTAGCACGACAATATTTAACATAATTATAAAATGCTGCTGCCCTATCAGATGCATTCATATAGATAAACTTAAATCAGCGAGACACAATACATTATTTAAAAGAAAGTAAAACACAAACTTCAAGAGTTGGTTTGTATGACAATCATCACATGACATCAACGGTCATTATTCAAGTCTTTACACTCGTTAGCCTGCTACCTTAGATTATTTGATAAATGAGTGTTGATAAGAACATGGTTAGGCTAGAATCTGGGCTTACTGTTTCATTCATTAATTGGCCTTGAATGGCTCCGCAAATACGTATGACTTGACCAACAATTAACCCAAACAAAGCCTCCCGTTGGATTTGCTCTTGTGCTGGAACGAGACATTCTTGAAAGGCCTATTTCCTGGAGTAAAACCGAATGACATGTGGGCGAGTGCGTGTCCTTACTTATCCATCCAGGGTTTCTTTGCTGCAGGGGCCTCGGAGGTGCACATGGCCCCCAGGGCTCTCTTGCGAGCGTCCTGCTCAGAGCTGAAGCGAGTAAGGTTGATGCTGGGGGCCGGAGCAACGGGGGCCGGCTCCGTCTGGATCACTATGTTGGCAGCTGGATGGAAGCAATGGGGAATAGAACCATTGCTTAGAAAGATCCATTAACAACACACACACACACACACACACACACACACACACACACACACACACACACACACACACACACACACACACACACACACACACACACACACACACACACACACACACACACACACACACACACACACACACACACACACACACACACACACACACAGAGAGAGCGCGAGTGTGGGTACATGTCCTCTATGGGTCACCTCGAGAGCTCTGGCCGTCCCCGGAGGTGAGGCCGATGAGGTTGGTCCGCTGGGTCTGCACGCGGGGGATGAACTGCCGGTACTGTTTCTGCCGGCCGGCCCCCGTCAGGCCCGGCAGCTCTGGGTTGTAGCCCTCGAGGTCGTAGTTGTCTACATGGGAAGAGGAGAAAAGGGTGGCGTGGCTTTAGAAGGTGGAGCCAAGAGGAGTGGACACCGTGTGATAAAACACTGCACACGTAGAGGTGGCGGACGATAAAACATAGCAAGGGTAGGTCCCAGAATGCAGATTACATTGAACATGCAAACAAACACAAAAAGCAAGACTGCCCAAAGCAAAACAAACAAACAAACAAACAAACAAACAAATCGATTTAAGAGGATGCATTTGTAAGATTTTCGTTTTTGTTCATTTATCTGATCACAATATAATTAGGTAAAAAGCAAAAGGGTAGGCTGAAAGAAAAAACCATTACAATGTGTGAAGACTGTATTCACAGCAGATTATGCTCTTTTAGTTACAACTGGGTCACTGTTGTAATTAAACTGTTGTTGCTGGGGGCAGGGGATGAATAGAGGCGCTACACTATGGATATCCATTAAACACCTTTTAATTATTAATAGGAACACCATTACTTCTCTCTGAACCATTAGCCTAGCATCTCTTCATATGTGGGCATTTGCTACTTTAAATACTTAACATTGCTTAAACACATATCACATCATTTAAGTTTATTAACAGTATGGATTCAGTGAGCGGTCATTTATATTCCATCCCTCAAAATAACGGTCTGTGGACTCGACTATGGGTAGATCAGTAAAATCAAAATCAGATAATTCCATGTTTTTGTTATTGGCCCCATGAAAACATGATACACAGTAGGCCTAGTATATCTTACAGCTATTAGGGGAACTCTGCAATACAAAATAAACATTGAATTATGTCAGTCACAACATTGTGCTCATTAGCAGTGCCACCTTCTGGTTCAAAGTTATAACTACAGTAGCCATTGGTTAGAAAATAGATAATTGTAAAATCATATGAAGAACATTAAATTGGCACAAAATACAAAACCTATTATGGAAAATATAAGTTGACATAAGCCAACAAAAGATGTATAGCCCTCTGCCTATAGACATTGCCAAGAGATATTGCCTTAAAATATATTAGGCCTAATGGTTTACTTTCACCAGAAGGTATATGAAATAAGCATCATGCAGATCTATATCTTCACAGTTTGAAAATGTGATTAGTTGAATTCTTAGTCATCCCGTCAGCATAAAACTCCAATAGGACCGTAGACCTGAGAAAATCCTGATTAAGGCCCTTTACAGGAAGATGACAGTATGGCCGTTTGCAGATTGGGGTTTAAATGTGCCAAGTACCAGACATGTAGATAAGTACATGTGTGAACCTTTATATCGCACTTGCAACATAAAGGGACAGGATATGCATTGATAGACATTGCACTCTGGTGTATGCAAAGTACGTTTTGCTGTTATTTTGGCTATGAAGCTATCCTTTATGAATTATCAGTCACACAAAAAGCAGACCCTCAAAATGGCAGGAAAAACAAAAGTGGGGGGAAAAAAAGAGAAATTAAAAAGCCAAAATGTCACAGGCAAGACAACACCGCCACCAAAGACAAGTTCCAATCTGAACCAGGAAAAGCATCGCTGCTTACATTCAGACTGGGCATACTGGGGGTGTAGAGATACAGACGAGGAGGGAGGTGGTGGTGGTGGAGGAAGACGAGGAGGAAGTGGAAGAGGAGGCGGGCGCCCCACGCCCGGCGGTCCAATCGACGCTGAGGAGGTGATAGCCGATTGGTGGTTGGGGGTTTCTATCCCACTGGTAGCTATCAGTGGGGGCCCTGAGGGAGACACAAGCCCAAGCTAATGTCTCAGATAACAGGAATGACTTGACATTGTGTCCCGTCGTATGACAAATCCACATGTTGCTCTGTAAGGCAAGGATTTAAGGAAAACCCAACACCGTGCTTGAGCTTGGGTGAACTTTCAAATAATACAAAAACGGGAGGAGCCAGAATGTTTGATGATTGACGTGACCTGGTAACCAGAAACTGACAAAAACAGGTGACTCACTTGCACGCGTCTCCTGTGCGTTTAACCCATAGAGAACAATTTGAGTCCATAATAACATCTTATCCTACCCTTTGTGCATTTAAGTTGATCCTTGGACCAGGATCAATCAATAGCCCTACTATGTAACCCACTACGTCACTTCTCATCGAAAATAACTTAACGACTCACGGAATTCAACCTACACTGTACTGTGTAGGTTTTAGCCATACTAACACTGCTCGATGGATCAATTTAGTCATATATTAAATGGTTTTACTTTGTTTTTTCATGTCTCTATTCAAGTCCATTTCTATTTAGTGGACTGTTGAATTGACTTTGATGTTTCTGGCTTGACCAGAGCAACTGTAACAAATAGTTTCCTCCGGGACTAATAAAGTAATCTGTATCTGTATCTGAAAGTGTGTTCCATTGACGGTCTACCATTAGTTTGGCATCTATATCTACAGCCCTTTTTCAAGTGAAGTAGGAAGTAATAATATCTTATACAGTTTTATGAAATACTGAAGGGAGCTGGTAGTGTGGTCAAGTGTAGGAAAAAAAACATGACAGTTCCTCAAACGCTTTGAAAATATTATAGATATCCCTATTTAGTACCCTACTAGGCCAAACTGTTGAAATAGATTTAGTGTACCTAAGCAAAACGAAAGGAAATAGCCGAGCTCTTCTCATGAGACACAGTATCTATACACAACTTTGGTGTCCCGAAATATAACAAAAGTCAACACTCTACATTTAAGCTTTTCACAATATGATACAATTAAATGATGATTAGTCCCTTACCAAAAATACATGGAATAAAGACAGAAAATAAAGACATATTCCCATCAGTTTTTAAATTGTGGTCACAAAACCTAGCCCAACTACTAGCTCGGCTAAAAGATTTTAATCAAACATTGTAGCTCTTTTCATATCCACTCTGAACTGGAATGGTTACTGTAGCCGTTATTGTGAGGTTATAAGTGAGTTTTGATATTTTAAAGGCTCCACAGAGAGAACTAGAAACACACACACAAAATGAAAGGACAGAGAGAATGATAACGACAGGAATTGGTTCAAAAGGCTATCTTGTCAATCTTTGTTGCCAAGACAACTATCTATGCTTTATACTGAAGCATTCCATTTCAAAAATAAATAAATAAAGTCTAAATGGCTGAATTTAAAATACACAAAACCTACAAGGACATAAAGGTGCGGTAGGTAAGATTGAAATTTAAGGAGCTATTATTTGAATGTTATTTGTTAGAAATGGCATAGCGCTGCATCAGTATTAGTGAGTGAAATGCCAGAATATCAGTGTCGAGTTGACTGCGCCAGCCTCCGCATGAAACTATTTCGATTTTAGACTGCCCCATCACATGTCTGACCAATCAGGGAATCTCTACCGTGATGAGGTGCTTGAAATGCAACCCGTAGCGACATAGGGAGGGAGCAGAGCGGGTATTTTGGGGGTTGTTTATTATTGGGTGGTGGATTCTTGTTCTCCTACAGCACCTTTAATGCACCTTTCTATGAATGGAAGAAAAATAAAAATAAAAGTCAAAAGGAATGTGACTAGTTAACCATGGGAGGGGTCCTGGATGGGACTACTCACGGGTCATGGGGGAGGACTTGACTAGTTAACCATGGGAGGGGTCCTGGATGGGACTACTCACGGGTCATGGGGGAGGACTTGACTAGTTAACCATGGGAGGGGTCCTGGATGGGACTACTCACGGGTCATGGGGGAGGACTGGACTAGTTAACCATGGGAGGGGTCCTGGGGGAGGACTTGACTAGTTAACCATGGGAGGGGTCCTGGGGGAGGACTGGACTAGTTAACCGTGGGAGGGGTCCCGGGTGGGACTACTCACGGGTCATGGGGAAGACTCCGGGTGGCGGTGGCTGTCCGTAGTGGGGCATGGCGGGCATCCTGTGGGGGTGCGGCGGCTCAGCGATGGGGGGCATGGAGAGCCCAGCCGGGGGAGGGGGGATGACGGGCGGCGGCGGGAAGGGGATCATCCCGGGCAGGGTGACGTCGTCCACGACGAGGGGGTCGTTGCCGTGGTCGAAGAGACACAGGTCGCCGCGGACACAGAAGCCCTTTTCTGCGAGAGTGAAAAAACAAAACAGAGAAACGGGTTGAGACCAAAGTATACCCTCGTCCGCTGAAACGTTTGTGTTACACACCCGAGGATTTGGGGCGTGGACCCCCGTAGACGCGTTCCAGACCGCACACTTAACCGACGCTCACATGCTCACTTGAGGGGCTGCAGGTAGGATTTAACAGCTACTGCTATCAGTCAGCTGTTAGGGTGTGAAACGTGCTGTGAGAATACGCCTGCCTTTGTATGAGCCATTGGTTCGGGAAAATCGTGCTCTTTTCTCCCTTCTCTCTTTACAACTCTGGAATCTAAGCTAGATCACCTTTAATGATTAACCTGTTATCAATAATGACATCATAATCACAAATTGTCTCCATCTTTATGCATCCCATTCCAAAACAAGCCATCTGAGGATCATTACATGGATATATGGCAATACAATTATAGACTTATAGTATTCTAGTCCCTTCCCCCTCCTCCGCTCCACAACAAACAAAAATCGATACCAACATTGAGTCCTTCGTGTCTGAACTAAATCCAAGGGACACTGTTATAACAAATACATCTCACCCAAGCCCTTAGTGACACACACACACACACACACACACATCCCCGAAGACCCTCTCGAGTGCCCATTATTAAGAACTTGCTATTTTAATGGCATTGGTTGGAGAGGGGAGATATAAAAGTGCCTTTCCTCAGAATCAAGGACACTGTTTTTACTGTGATGCCCATTCAGTACAACCAACACTCAATGTAATGTAGTGTAAGGACACGCTTATACTACACGTAGGCAAGGGGTTCTGCTCTTGGGCAGTGCGTGTCATAGGAGCGCAGTGACAAACAAGTCGAAGCCTTCTCCGGTTCACACACACACCCTGCCGCACCGGGAGAGCGAGACACCAGGGAGTCACCCGACCACCTCATTAAAGACAGCGGATCCCTGTTGGGAGCCGTGACCGATAGAGTGGGCCGGCGGGACCACCACAAACCTTTAGAAATCATCCCTTTTTCCTATGGGATTGCGAACAGGGACGGAGGAGGGGGGGGGGGATCCCAAAAGAGGAGCCCTAAACAGGGGTCATTAGTAAAGAGCAAACAAAGTCCCCGGGGGCCAAATCCCCGGGGGGAATAAACACACTTTTCCACACAGTGAGGTGCATGAAAATCGCAGCGTTTCGACAATAAAGCAGTGGCTAAAAACCACAAATGACTATTAGACTCAGGTCAACCATTCTATCCTTGTGCCAGGTACCAAAAGGCAGGAATTTCAACACGATAAAGGTCGACAATTCAAATGAACCCAAATCCAAAATGGAAATAAAGGCGGTGCCCACCGTCGTAGTCCCTGCAGCGCTGCTTGAGCACCACTCCCTTGCTGTTGCTGCTGAACGGCTTGCCGCCATCTTGCCTCTGGCTGTTGTAGTAACTGGACCAGCTGTCCGTGGTGCTGTCGGGGAGGTGGGCCGGCGCCACCGCCACGCCCCCGGGGCCAGGCCCGCCAGGGGCCCCGGAGGAGAAGGGGTGCTGCGGCGTGGGGAGGGGCAGGAGCGGGGGAGGGTGGGCCTGCTGAGACGAGGAGGACGAGGAGTTGAAGGCGTCCGGTTCCTTCCTCTCCAACTCGTATTTGGACTTGAAATCTGTCGCACAGAAAAAGGAGGGGGGGGGGGGGGGGGGGGGGGGGGGCATTACGGCATGATGTCAAAAGGAGGATACCAATGAATTATTAATACAACATTTATATTATTTTGGACATCCAGTTGGGAGAGCCAAATGATGATGAAAACATTGATATAGATCAAATACAAAGGCAGCTCAGAAAACTTGTTTCTCTTAGCTTTACAATATATTCTGAAAATCTGATTACGTTAGCCTAATGCAGCCTTCACCCAGAAACACTCAATTTAACCTCCATTCCCCCAGAAAACCCTCTCATAGCACTTTCATTCTGATAATAAAACACATAAATAATCCAACTCATACACTATATCAAAAACAAGTTATTTAAAAAATCTACCAGAGAAGCAATAGGATGTGGATCAGCGCAACAACAATAAAAGGTTTAGTGTGGACCTGGGATGAGATGGGGAATCTCCCACCCGGCACTGTTTAATCGCCAATGAAAATCCTGCCATGCGGTCCACATGCCTCCCCACCCTGGCCCCCCCCCTGAAGGCTTCAGGCGATGCAGACCAGCGCTTCTACCCCACAACCATACAGTCCTCCAGGTGTGTTCCACCGCTGCTGTCTCCTCATCCCTGCATCACTCTGTAGGTAGATGGACGCACCGAGCGGCTACACTGACTACTGCTGGAGGATGAGCCTTAAGGAGTACCCCGGTCGCCAAAGGTAACGCGCGGCCGGCAGACACACAGTCAACAGATATTATACAAGTCCTCCTGCTTTTGTTGTCGTCGTTGTCGTTCAGGAGGTGGAATAGAGCATCCGTCCTGTCGTACTCCTTACCTTATCTCTGCCTGCTCTGTGCGCCCTGTCTTTACCGCCTCCTCCTCTGCTGCTCCCTGTCTCTCTTTACCTCCTCCTGCTCCTCTCCCTGACTGTCTTTACCGCCTCCTCCTCCTCTGCTCCCTGTCTCTCTTTACCTCCTCCTGCTCCTCTCCCTGACTGTCTTTACCGCCTCCTCCTCCTCTGCTCCCTGTCTCTCTTTACCTCCTCCTGCTCCTCTCCCTGACTGTCTTTACCGCCTCCTCCTCTGCTGCTCCCTGTCTCTCTTTACCTCCTCCTGCTCCTCTCCCTGACTGTCTTTACCGCCTCCTCTCCCGGTCTGTCATTACCACCTCCTCCTCCTCCTCTGCTCCCTGTCTGTCTTTACCTCCTCCTCCTCTGCTCCCTGTCTGTCTTTACCTCCTCCTCCTCTGCTCCCTGTCTGTCTTTACCTCCTCCTCTGCTCCCTGTCTGTCTTTACCTCCTCCTCTGCTCCCTGTCTGTCTTTACCTCCTCCTCCTCCGCTCCCTGTCTGTCTTTACCTCCTCCTCTGCTCCCTGTCTGTCTTTACCTCCTCCTCCTCTGCTCCCTGTCTGTCTTTACCTCCTCCTCTGCTCCCTGTCTGTCTTTACCTCCTCCTCCTCTGCTCCCTGTCTGTCTTTACCTCCTCCTCCTCTGCTCCCTGTCTGTCTTTACCTCCTCCTCAGCTCCCTGTCCTTACCTCTGCCTCCTCCTCTGTGCTCCCGCTCCCTGCTCTTCCCTCGGCTGCCACTCCTGCTCCGGCTCCGGCTGTAGCTCCTCCCGCGCGGGCTCCCCCGTCGCCGCTCCGGGCGTTCCCGTTCCCGGTGGGAGTCGCTGCCACCGCCTCCGCCACCTTTCCCGTGGCGCTCCAAGTCCCGCCGCTTGCGCTCCTCTCGCCTCCTGTCGTCCCTGCTCCTGTGAGGGTTGGGTTGTTTTGGTCAAGTTGCGTTCTCTAAACAATGCACGAGTCCTTCAGAATTAATGTATCACTGCCTTTAAAAAAGGTAATTCTAGCTATTTCTATGTTACAAACAAAGCTATTGGGAATGTATGAATAATTGCTCTGAATTGAAATTGCAAAAACATTACATTCATTTGCAAAACTAGGCACAGAAAAATGTAAATTTATGTATACGCCAATCTTTTATTTTTTTCTTCCAAAATGGTTGACATAGTCCAATAGTTTAGAATAAAATTAATTTGGTTGACAGAATTTGTTTTTCGGTTGATGGTGTATACAAATGTCAGTTGTATTGACATTGCTTATGTTAATGGGTTCTCTTGTTTAAGATCTTGCTTGCTATTCGATGACATAAACGGGAGAAAGTGGAAGTTGTCAACAAGGTCAACCAAGAGCACATCACAACTCAACTGATTAGCGCCAAGCCCTGTCCTCCGTTTCAGACCATGTGTGTGCAGTATTCAGTGGGTGTAGCGATCAGTCCTGATAAGGAGTCTTTACCTGGACTCGTGGTTTCTAGGAGGACTTCTCCTCCGCCTACTTTCTCTCTCCTCCTCAGCCGGTTCGGCCTGGTAAAAAAAAAGGAAACGCCAGTAAATACATGTCCAGATTTTGCCGCATTACATTGAAATAAAATTTTTCTATAAGCCTTGCTTAAAAACATCACTCCTGTTCATTCCTAAAGGACACCATACAAACCTAACAACTATATCTAAATATGACTAACAAACTTACTGAAGGACAGGAGGCGTTGAGGTATAACAATAATAGACAAAAATGAATTCAAACAATGGTTTCTCATTTCTTTCATTTACCTCCACTAAGTCCGGTTTGACTGCCAGTGGTTTCACCTCTTCCTTGGGAGTTTCCTTGGCTGGGTTATTTACCAGGTAGTTCTTGGTTGTCAGACATTCAAAGAGTTTATCCACGAATCCCGTTGTCTCTGCCATAGATAAGAGTATAGGAATTAGGTTCACTTAAAAAGGTACAACATGTAACATTGACACGGAGCGTTTAAAATGGATACTGCAGTCCAATTTCACAATATAGGAGAGGAGTTGTCTCCACCTGCCCCCACCTCCCCAGACTTGAAGCTCACACGGGTTGCCAGGTTGAGGACACTGAACGAACACGAATGCGAGCCGAGCACAACAGTATATTTTGACATAAGCACAATTACTCTATTTGGACAATAGCCAAGCGACACCAAGTACCACACTGTAAGTTGATCAGCTACTATATACGTTTTTTAATTTCTTGTATGAAAATTAAAATCCATCTAATGTGACATTGGTCTTCAAATCCTTCAGGGCGCAAATCCGTCTTTCAAATGCAACTCCAAGAGTAGCATTTTAGTTTTTTTTAAGAGGACAATGCTTTTAAAAGGTTGGGTATTATTTAGTAAAATCTCAGTTGATACAATTCATTTTCTTGCTACAATGGCTGCAGCAAGCTTAGTTTGTGCGCCGATTTGTTTAATATCTGTCAACCCGGGGTACTCTGAGAAAAGTGAATCATAACACACAGGCCAAAACCAAAACAAACGTTCCAACCCAGAATTACATTTATAAAGGAAAATATAGAAACCTACTGGCTGTAGCATTGTTGTTGGAGAAGAGAGTATTTAGACGTAGCATTTTTCCTTAATCTCTGATGACATAGTACAGTTATTTATATACTTTTTCAAATATATAAATTATAATTTAATGAAAGGGTTGCCAATCTGCCACACAGTCGTGTATGCAGTGTGCATTAAGGTCAACCATTGTAAATATGAGATGTATTCTTTGCAATTTGGTTCTAGTTGTGATGCTAAATGGGACTGGCTTTCACCAGGTTGCCAACTGATTAAAAAATACGCCTAAACTAGGCCGTCCGTTTTGCTTCATCCATTTCAACTTATGGCTGAACAAATAGACCGATTTAAATATTTAAACTTTCAAAGAAAATAAAGATACCTTTCTGTAGGAAGACGTCAAGTTGATCGGCGCAGAGTGCTTTCAGGTCTTTCTCTGGTTTGTCCTTCTTCACCAGAGCCACAACGTAGTTGGCCAACGCAGAGGGATCTGCTTCACATCTGCGGATCATCATGAACGCGCTATTAATATTTGTATCGTTGCTTAGTTCAACAAATAACGTTTAATCACAAGTCTTGGCAGTCTAGTTGTTGCTTTACTATTATGAAATGAGAAACGATGTGTAATACAATGAACACTTGTTAATAGAAACACTGTAGATTTAGCTTTTCTAAAATACAAGACAGTGTCATCAATACATAACTCTAGACTGGAGAACTTAGCCAGCTGGCTGCAGGAGGAGTAACGTTACAGATCAACGTTAACGTTCTCCACATTTAGCTGTAGCCATTTTCATAAATCGTTCAGTGCAAACATAAAACAATGACAAACTGCACTACAACTTCCCGAAGTTGGTGAAAAGTATGATTGTTTATCCCTGCCAGAATACAGTAAGCTAGCGGCCATATTGGCTAACTCGTGCAGGAACTTGACAACAGATGCTAGGAAGCTCCATGGATAACTCCACTCTATGGCTAGCGCTAGCTACTTAGCAAGCAGGATAGATGACATTTCACTCGATCACTCACATTGGCTCCAGTAGTTTTGCCAGCCACGACTTTAAAGCTTCCACATTTTCTATGATCATCGTGAGAGAGACTCCAATACTGTCTATAAATTGAAAGTGCGTTCTAGTAATCCCACTCTCATCGTCTAAAATTGTATTTGATTTAAGGCCTCTGCTCTCTTCACTTGCATTCGTCAGAATGGTTTACGGCATGGTCACACAAGTGGAAGTGTCGCAACGTACGCAAAGCGATTCCAGGAAAAACATGAATTGTCGTTATTGTGGTTAGAATAACAATAATAGTAATACAAAATAAATAACAAATCACTAGCTATCAATTATAAAAGGTGTACAAGACAAACCGCGATTGTAAACAGTGCGAATTAAAGGGAGTTTGAAAATGTTAATACAAACTACATTACCCAGTAATCAATGCGTGTGAGATAGCAGCAGATGTCATCAGCATTGTGGCGTGGGTTTGCCTTGTCAAATCCCAAATACTAGTTTCTTGAGTCTAAAACATCATATAGGACCGCATTTGGCTACACAATGAGTGTAAGTAGAAGGCACTATCTGTGTTGTATATGTTGCTTTTTGGGGTTTCATCTGTAATAGTTTACTATATAACTTGTATAAGGTTGCATATAACATTTAACCTGCTAACTAAGTTAGCTACAGTTACTAGCTCTCATGGTACTGTATGACTACAACGAGTCAGACTTGGGAGAGGACACAGTGGCTCTTTTCTGATAACAGATCATACCGGGAGGGCTTGGGAGATGGGCTTATTCGGGCTTGATTCCAATTCGTTCCATATTTCTCATTGCAATAGTTAACCCACGGCAAAAAATGTCAAAAATCGGTACTAACGCTTTTCTGTTCCAGGAGCGCAAAGGAACAGCGAAGTTGGATTACCTGAGGAAGATCGAGAAAGAGATTCAGGACAAATGGGAGAAGGAGAAGTCATTTGAATGTGATGCACCGACGACAATTGGGGAAAGCACCAAGTAAATATATTTTCTTATACGGTTCTGTCATCTGTATTCTAACCATGTAATCGAAATATTTCCATTGCTCTTCAATGAAAATGATGATAATGTTAATTACAAATGTGTGTGTACATTGAAATAGTAGCCAGACGTTTGTACTGGTTTATTACACACATTTGCCACTGATTTGCTGTTGTGCATTATTCAAATCCTATAGGAAGTAAAAAATAATATAGTCATAGTAATACCACATGAGATGTTTATTTACTATTTTAATCCATTGTTTGTTTTCCGTTACAGCAAAAACAAGTACTTTGTAACCTTCCCATATCCTTACATGAATGGCAGATTGCATCTTGGCCACACTTTCAGTCTGTCAAAATGTGAGGTGAGTTTGCTGACAAAACAATAAGAGAAACAACCCTCCAAACGGTAAACAATAATAACATCTGAGACCATGCCGTTTTTAACGTTTGAATGTGGTTATTTTTTTTAAAAGGCTGTTGCTTAGAGTTCCATGTTCTTCCAGTATTAACAAGGGGTTTCTCCAGTGTCCTGGATTTGGTATTTATACTGCTTGAGTTTTCTCATGAATTGGCTACACTATAACTTTTTATTCCATCACAGTTTGGTGTCGGTTACCAGCGCTTGAGAGGGAAGCAATGTCTTTTCCCATTCGGCTTGCACTGCACAGGAATGCCCATCAAGGTGAGTCCAGGACTCGCTCTTTCTGTATAGCTATGTGCGTGGTCCATGTGTACCCTATTGTGCATGCAGTGGCATGTACAATACTATGATTTTAAGAATTGTATGGGATGGTGTGATTAACAGGGATGCAATATTTACTGTCTTTGCTGCAAATGTCTAATGCTGAATTGTAGTTCTTTATCAAATAAAAACTGCTTACATGCATCTAAAATCAACCAAAGAGTAGTCTGTACTATGTAACAAAATCTGAAATATTATTATGGATCAGTGAAGTGACTTGGTTCAGATGTGTGGCTATCCATAGATCCAATTGGGGCCTGCTGATGGACTTTGACTATGTGTCCTTCATCGCCAGGCCTGTGCAGATAAGCTGAAGAGAGAGATGGAGCTTTATGGAAACCCTCCGCAGTTTCCTGATGAGGAGGAGAAGGATGAGGAGGAGAAGCCCGACATCTCGGACGAAATCATCATTAAGGATAAGGCGAAGGGCAAAAAGGTCAGCAACTAGACCAAGGTGTTGGATGTGTGTTGTTTCTAATTATCAGACGACACAGAATAATGTATGCATGTAATTGTTTTTTCCAGAGTTTGAGGAATGTAATGTGTCAATGTCGTTATTTTGAGTATAGATCCGATGCCACCAAATATCTGCAAATACAGAAAATGTGACAACAAGAATCATATCAAAAATATTTATGTATTTAGACCATATAACATTTGAACCATTGGCCCATGATACCCATCCACACTAAATTCAAAATAACCATTGCAATGAATGTGTCTGAAAATACATTTTGTAACTTTCTTTACCTTTTAGAGCAAAGCAGCAGCAAAATCCGGTACGGCCAAGTTCCAGTGGGACATCATGAGTTCTTTGGGTCTGGCTGACTGTGAGATTGTAAAGTTTGCCAACGCTGAACACTGGCTTGAGTACTTCCCTCCCCTGGCTATCAAAGACCTGAAGCAGATGGGTGTCAAGGTAAAGCCTTAGGCCCCTCATCTTCTGTTCTTCCTGTGCACTTTGCATGAGTTAATGTGTTTTAAAAAAGATAGATTAGCCGCTACCATTGACTTCTGGAGTTAGCTGCTGTTCATGTGAGAGGAATACACTTTTAATTGCTTTCCAAAGAATTAGAATGTGTTAGAATAGTATCTTATTCAAAACGAGTGCCAGTAACAACATTGTACTTTGTCTACAAACACACAGATAATTTGGCACTATTTTCAGTAGAGCCTGACCGATATGTCGGTTGGCCTATCACAGATATATCTGTAAATGTAATTACCTCTTTATAAATCCTCTACTTTGGTGGTTGAACCTCTAAATGCTTTAACTGAGCACCATCCATGTAAACACTCCCAACACTAACTGTTTTACATCATGTTCTGTGTGAAGGTTAGTAGCTCCTCCACACACTGTATTTTTTTTTTTAAGTTTTTGCAATGTTGCTAGGGCCCAAAGCATTGATGGAGGGTGAGCAGCAAATCCTAAGGATTTTATATATATATAAAATTCAGTATCTCAAATCTTTAGCACTGTGATTATTAGGCTACCTGTGATGCGCCACTGACACAATTATATTAGCTGCTTGTTAGTCTACGTGGAAGGTAACTTGTCAGCGGCACATCACAGGCAGCCTAATAATCCCAGAGCCTAAAATAGTGCTGATATGTGTGTGTTTGTAGACCAACTACAACCTTGTTGTGTTTCACCGGCACTCTTTTTTAGTAAGACTATTTGGAACACATTGTTAATCTTCATAATGAAGATTAACATGAGTTTAGACAGGCAAACGCCAATTTACATATTTCTTGGTGTATCCCTGCAATCTAAGTCTGTCAAGCAAGGTCAACATTTACTTGCCAACCTCTTATGGAAGTCATTGGTTACTGTGAAAGGATTTTCTGGCATTTGGCTTTCACATTTTTTTTTGGAAACGTGTCTGTGCTTTTTTGCTTTAATCTAAACTCTGGTGTGATACCTTTCACTTTGTAGGTGGACTGGAGGCGCTCGTTCATTACAACGGACGTGAACCCTTTCTACGACTCCTTTGTCAGGTGGCAGTTTATCACCCTGAAGGAGAGGAAAAAGATTAAATTTGGCAAACGGTGAGCTTACTTATTTGTTTCATCAAATGTATTCATTTTTTTTTTACTGTAGCCTACATTAGTGACGTCGTAAAAGATAACATGGTAGAATATATTTCCCTTGATTTGGAACAAAAACCGTAACAATCTAAATAATGATTAGAATACTTTCCTTCATTTGGAACAAAAACCTAAACAATTCAAATAATGTACGTGTATCAAATTAATGGCATTATTATCCACATCCATGTTTTCATGCAGATACACAATCTACTCTCCTAAGGACGGACAGCCCTGCATGGACCACGACAGACAAACAGGAGAGGTACAGTATAAAAACGTTGCCTTTCCACTCAGGAGATTGTTTTAAAGTATAACAAGTCTATTTTTGTAAGTAGAGTCATGAAAATAACGATGAGCGGTCAACTTGCTATTCATTCCTTTTATTACTATGTTCAGGGCGTTGGACCACAGGAATACACTCTCATCAAGATGAAGGTTGTGGAGCCATACCCCGCCAAATTCAAAACGAAAGTATTTTATAGCAGGTAACAATAATAGTCATAAATCAAACAAGATCCTCGCTAGGATAGGATTTTCTTTTTCAATTGTACATTTATTATTTAAACCCTTTATTCGTGGTCTCATTTGTTTATGACCAAGCCACAAGAGTATCACTGAAATCCTTACTAGGCTATGCATTACAAAAAAATTATAAGAACATTCATTTCACGCCACACTACACTTGTCACTCACTAACTAATAACATAATCAACCTAGTGAAATATACTAAAATCCCTACAATGATCACCAATGAAAATGATGTCATTCAACAGTGGCTTGAAGGGCAAGAACATCTTCCTGGTGGCAGCCACCATGAGGCCAGAGACCATGTTCGGCCAGACCAACTGCTGGGTGCGGCCCGACATGAAGTACGTGGCCTTCGAGACGGCCAACGGCGATGTGTTCATCAGCACCAGCCGCGCAGCCCGCAACATGTCCTACCAGGGCTTCACCAAGGAGAACGGCGTGGTGCCCGTCCTCATGGAGATCCTGGGACAGGTATGCGTGCGTCTCCCACAACAAACCGTTTATAGCAGACAATGTTGTGATGAGAACGTGTGAGAATAATATCATGAAATCACGATTTCATGATATTGATTGATTGATTGCCCTTGTCAATGTTTATTATTTAATATTATAATTATTATTATTTTCTCTTATTATATTATTCTCTCTGCTCCCCTTCCAGGATATTCTGGGCTGTGCCCTCAGTGCCCCGCTGACCTCCTATAAAACCATATACGCTCTGCCCATGCTCACCATCAAGGAGGACAAAGGTATGACAAATATCATTATGTCAACTGAGTTGGATGGAGGCCATTTTAACTGGGATTTTGTTGATTCGGTTTTTTTCTGTATTTTTATTTATTCATGGACCACATAAAAATCTATTGATCGAGTTGAGTTGCATTGTGTAGATTTAACTTTTGTTAGGTGCTTGTTATGCACAAGCTCCTTTCTCATGGACTGTTCTCGTTAGTCTAGCTACAGACCATAAAGTGCATGTTGACATGTAGTGTTTCATCGAACCTATGTGCCTTTGCGAACAACGTAGGCTATAATATACCTTCCTGACCTTTATTACACACTTTTGCTCCTTGTGTGAAATCACAATGGCACCATTTGAATATAATGTTGTCGTTTTTGGCTTCATGTTACAACATGGGTGTAGTAAGGTGCTGTTGGTCTTAATGACTTTCTATTCCCAAATCGTTTATGTATTGAACCTCAAAATGGATTCTTTTAAAAATGGGAGCAGATAATGTGATTTTCAGATTTTTACTCGTAAAACATTTCAGCCATGACCATTGGCTCTGGATGTGCGTAATGATAATGATCATATTCATGCCCAGCTCATCTCAGTTTCATAATGGACAGAGGCGTTAAGGGAAGGAAATTCATTGCTTTGCTCCTGCTCAGGAGTTGGTACCATGCATAATGTGTTTTCTCACTGTATTTCTGTGTCTATGTATGTGTGCGCGCGCGCATGGGGGTTGAAAACAATCTGCTTGAGAGCGCAATCTAAATGAGCCATATTAGCAAAGAAGGCAAACGTTTAAGCCTCCACAATGGACGTGAGTGCCAGTCCACGATGTGTTTATGATAACGGGGGTCTTCTGCGTATGCTTTGTCCCGTTAGGTACCGGCGTGGTGACCAGCGTGCCGTCTGATGCTCCCGATGACATCGCCGCACTCCGGGACATCAAGAAGAAACAGGTGCATTGCGATCTCACCCGGTTTAAAGTGAAGTAGATTCAAATCTAACTCTCACAATGAAAGCCTCAACAGCAAAATCTTTAAAGACGAGCAGAAGATGATTGTCATGAATTGGCTACAAGGATTTGGGGCGTCGTAGTGCCTTCAAATAACGACAGCAAGGAGACTTGAAGAAAACGATGTTTATTGCGAACGATAAGCATCAGCATACACCGTCTTCTCACATTGTTCTTCTGCCCTCTTAACACGGAGCGTTCTCTTCATTACTGTCTGCAGTGCCCCCTAGTGGCATTACAAAATAAGCCAACATCACAGAACGCGCAGGGATAACCTGCGCTGGCGACCGTGGCTGTGGACTTATATAGGATTCAGTCGTTCGTTGCAAACATGTCAAGAAGAAAACAAAGTTCATTATTAGATCATTTTGGATTCACTTCTACAAAGTAAAATAACAGTAACTAGGGGTCCCCTCCGATTCCCACTGGGTATTTCGCACACTGAATGGAAGTATACAGGCAACTTCAAAGTACGTTTTACTTCATCCACCACTGCATTCCACTAAATGCATTGTATTCTTTGTGTCTTGTTGTCGTTCAGGCCCTAAGGGAGAAGTACGGCATTGAGGACAAGATGGTGCTGCCTTTTGAGCCGGTAAGCTGATGTCCCGAGGTCAGTAGGGGGTACCACTAATTCGGGGTCCAGCAGTCCTACTACGCTATAGGAGAACTCCTACTATGCTATAGGAGAACTCCTACTATGCTATAGGAGAACTCCTACTATGCTATAGGAGAACTCCTACTATGCTACAGGAGAACTCCTACTATGCTACAGGAGAACTCCTACTATGCTATAGGAGAACTCCTACTATGCTACAGGAGAACTCCTACTATGCTACAGGAGAACTCCTACTATGCTACAGGAGAACTCCTACTATGCTATAGGAGAACTCCTACTATGCTATAGGAGAACTCCTACTATGCTACAGGAGAACTCCTACTATGCTATAGGAGAACTCCTACTAGGGGAAGCTTTCAGAAGGGGATTTCAATAAGTATATTTCTACAGTGGCCATCTACACGGTGTGGCCCTTTTTCTAGTGCTTGCCAAGTTCATGTTCGCTGTTTCCCAATTCCCCACATCCAGTACATGATTGCTTGAACGAAATATGAAGCAAAACAAAGGGAAAGGCTCACCCAGATTTGAGCTTGTCTGCTATCAGACAAGTCCGATTTTTGTGACTAGGGTTCCAGCCTCATTGAAGATGGTTCACCAAAATCATATATTAAAGTTAAACATTTACCTTGGGTTGATTCTAATTTGATAAATCTGTTCAAACAGCCTGGACTAAGTTTAGGAAAACTAAAGGCCCATTAGATTGGGAAGTTTACAGACAGCTAAGAAATATACGCAAAACTAAAACTAGAAATGCAAAAGCCGTTTATTATGCCGACAGTCTTTCCAAATGTTTTAAAAATCCCAGACAGTTCTGGAGAAAAGCAAATGATCTTCTCAATAAATCTGGCAATCAGTCAATTTATCAGGTAATGTTCAAAGATAGCATAATTCAGGAACTCTCAGATGTCGCTGATGTCTTCAATCAACATTTCACTTCCATCAGCTCTATGCAGACTTCTTCTGAAATTAACCTCCACACTTCTAATTATATTCAACACCAAACCATGAATAACGTCAGGAAAATCTAACCAACTGAAGTGCTATCTGTTCTCAACAATTGAAAATCGAACAAGTGTCCGGGTTTAGATGGACTTGAGGCTAAATTGATCAAATGGGCTTCCCATGTATTGATGTACCCCCTGCTTAGCAGTCTTGTTTAACCTCTCTTTGTCCACTGGTGAGATACCACGTGTTTGGAAACATGCAAGAGTGACTCCTTTACATAAAGGCGGTAATTCTCTTGACCGTAATAATTATAGACCCATATCTATTATCTGTATGATTGCAAAGGTTTTTGAAAAGTTAATATATACTCAATTATTCATTTACCTTACAGAATATGATATATTATCATCTTTCCAATCTGGTTTTAGACCAAATCATTATACTACTACTGCACTATTAAAAATTACAAATGACATAACCTCATCCTCTGACCAAGGCAAATGAAGAGGTGCAATTTGTCTTCAAAGGCTTTTGACTTGGTGGATCATATATTATTACAAAAATTGAAAACATTGGACTTGTTCAGAATGCTCTGACCTGGTTCAATGCATATCTTAGTGGTAGGAAACAGTGTGTGTTTATTGGAGGGCATCAGTCTGATATTAATAAAGGTGTTTCTCAAGGCTCTATTTTGGGACCCCTTCTCATTTAAATTGTTATCAATGAACTCTCATTATTATGCAAAACCTAAAATATCCATTTATATGCAGATGATACAGTAATCTATGCTGCCAGTTGAAATACAATACAGATCATTGCTTCTCTTCAGTCTGACTTTGACCTGATACAGAACTGGTTTATTATAAATGGGCTAGTTCTTAATCAGACAGTCTTACATCATGCTGTTTGGTACAAGGCAAAGGCTTAAATATGCTACTGATCATTTTTCCATCTGATGGTGCACTACTCAGTAAGGTTGACTGTAGAAAATATGTGGGGCTATGGATTGACTCTGAATTATCATACAAAAAGCACATCGATTATTTATGTAAAAAGATTTGCTGTTTTATTGGTGTCTTGTACAGATCAAATAACTGTTTTTCCATGAGTGTAAAAAAGAAGCTGGTGTCCCAGCTGTTATTGCCTGTTCTTGATTATGGAGACATTGTATATAAAAATGCTTCAAAAACTGATTTGGCTCATTTAGATGTCATATTTAATAATTTATGCAGATTTATTCTCAATTGTCACTTTCGAACTCACCACTGTATAATGTACAATCAACTGCAATGGCTTTCTCCCATAAATAGACGACAGCTGCAGTTTATTTTCAAAAATATTAATTTCAATTTATCCTATCTATTCACAAGAACTATTCATCCCACACAATTCAAATTATTATCTTAGACATAATAATCATCTGTCTTTTCATGTCCCAAAAATGTCACTTCAATTAGGAAAAAAAGCTTTTAATTATAAGGCTACTAGAGACTGGAACAACCTACCAACTTCTATGACATCTCTGCAGTATTTAGGTTCATTTAAAAATGCTCTTATCACTCACCTCACAACAGACTGCTCCTGTTAATTGTCACTATTTACTGTTATAACACGGGTGTGGGTGTCTAGATTTCTTGGTGTGTGCATGGTGCGTGAGTGTGTGTGTGTGTGTGTGTGTGTGTGTGTGTGTGTGTTTGTTTTGTCCTTTCATAATTAATCTAATTATAACTGTAACCATGTCTGCTGTTTGTTGCATATTGTGTTGTATCACATGTAGTGTCTTTTGTCAGGACCCCCTCGAAAACGAGATGGTACGTCTCAAGGGGTTTTATCCTGAAAATAAAAAAACGTTCTATATATGCAGCTACAAATATATTTAGTATGCGTCCAAAACATTCCCATATTTAATCCACTCTCGACATTACTGTCAAATTGGCCTTGTTTAATATTACAAATCACTTACCGTTAATTATTGATGATTCAATTACAATAATACAAATTATATCCATAATAAACGTACATAAACAAATAAATCAACAGCATATTTTAGAATAGTAGCGACAAGCATAAAAAGTCCAATGGGGACATTTTTAACGTGTGTGTGTGCGGTGCGTGTGTGCGTGTGTGCGTGTGCGTGCGTGTGTGTGTGTGTGTGTGTGTGTGTGTGTGTGTGTGTGTGTGTGTGTGTGTGTGTGTGTGTGTGTGTGTGTGTGTGTGTGTGTGTGTGTGTGTGTGTGTGCGTGTGTGCGCGTGCGCGTGCGCGTGTGCGTGTGCGTGTGTTGTTGACCTGTACAACAGATCCCCATCATTGACATCCCAGGCTTAGGGAGCCTCTCTGCTCCCCTGGTGTGTGATGAGCTGAAGATCCAGAGCCAGAACGACCGGGAGAAGCTGGCCTGAGGCCAAGGAGAAGGTGTACCTCAAGGGGTTCTATGAAGGGGTGAGTCTCCATACAGTCTCCATGCTACTGTTAGTGTTTTCCTTCCTACACTTAAAGGAGAACCAAACCCCGACACGACTGGTGGGTTGGTGTGCGTTCGATGACTCCCTCGTTGTGTTAAACACATGCTTTTGCATGCTTACCTTCTTATTGGCTGATACTGTTAACCGGGAACTGGTGATGCGGCAAACCACTCCTTTGCTCGTTGAAAGTGAATTGAAGGGGCGTCGGAGCAGGCAGCACTGCAGCCCCAGAATGAAGCGTTCATCTCTTAAAGGTGGGGTCAGGAGATTCTTTCTACTGTAATACTATTCAGCCATTAAGTCTGTTGTCCGGGCCATTAACAATGGGATGAAAGACAATAAAAAAATGCTTGCAGCAGGAATACAGAGTTTAGGCTTTGGTCAGATGCTGGAGTTGGACTAGCCTCGTTAGACCATTGATTTATTCAAGCTAGAATTTCACAATGAATATCAGTCTGGCCTTGGCTGGGCAGCAATTTATTTCCGTTCATCTTCACTGGCCCCGTGTTGCCTCCTCTTTGAGATGTTGCTGCTGTTGCTCTCTCTTTAGATCATGCTGGTCGAGGGCTACAAAGGACAGAAGGTCCAGGATGTGAAGAAGCCCATCCAGAAGATGATGGTGGAAAGGGTAGACGATCTGATCCTTCTTGTGTTTTCACTATTTTTGTTGAATCCAAAGTAACACATTTTCTAAATAGTTTTCCATGACTTTGTGGTGTGTGTGTGTTCTTGAAAATAGCCTAACTGATCATCCTTCCGGATGATCTGTTGTTGTGCTGATCTAATGTCTGTCTCTCCCGCAGGGCGAGGCCGGGATTTACATGGAGCCAGAGAAGCAGATCATGTCTCGTTCGGGTGACCAGTGTGTGGTGGCTCTCTGTGATCAATGGTAGGGGCCCCATCAGCCCTTTTTCAAACTTTTAAATGTCTAGCACTTTTTACTGGCCCTCACTCAAAGTTGTAATTATTAGCATTGGAACATGAGACCAAATGCTTTTTTTAACAAAAAACCACACACCTCAAACACTCTGTATGCCCATCTCTGTACAACACTATCTGTGTAAATTGTTAAGCTCCGTCCCCAGAGCAAAATAAATATATTAATATTTTATAATGTTTTGTAATATATTATTTAGCCAAGTACCAATATAATTTATTAATGACTTTTTTTCACGAGATGATTTATACACCCTTCTCCCTTTTGGCAAGTTCTTAATAACAGCACATTCAGACGATATTGGTGCTGGTATTTTTCTATGTGTTTATGCTTGGTATATTTCTGTTATGTTCTAGGTATCTGGACTACGGTGATACAGAATGGAAGGGACAGGCCAACCAAGTCCTTAATTCTTTGGAAACGTAAGACTGTTTCTGTGTCCTTGATGGCAAAATCTGTCTGGACAATGATGAATGTGATTTCCGATGCAATGGCTTGACATATCTTTTGACTTTTTAAGTGTGTGTTTGAGCCGTCTTCTCGATATGCACTAACCTCTGAGGTGATGGTCCATTGCCATAGCAACAACACCAGGACAGACGTGCATTGATTGCCTTAAACAAATGTAGCATACTTTTTATTTTATGAAAGGTCACTGAAAATATTGTGATTACCCTTGAAAGGCAGATAATCATAATATATATATATTCAAAGATACCAAGGCTCAAGATAAAGAAAAACACACAAACATGTAACTAGTATGCAAATGAGTGAGGTAATGGATGCCCCAGCACACTGAAGGGGGAGGGGGCTCAGTAACTGAGTGTAAGTCTGACCGTCCTGCTCTGTACTGCGTGTTGGACTGTTCAGGTTCTGCGATGAGACCCGGAAGAACTTTGAGGCCACTTTGGCTTGGCTTCAGGAGCACGCCTGCTCTCGTACCTACGGCCTCGGTGAGTGTGTGTGTGTGTGTGTGTGTGTGTGTGTGTGTGTGTGTGTGTGTGTGTGTGTGTGTGTGTGTGTGTGTGTGTGTGTGTGTGTGTGTGTGTGTGTGTGTGTGTGTGTGTGTGTGTCAATGAAGTGCACAAATTAACTAACTGTATACTGTATAAATGTTTGCACATTTTGGTGAATGACGGTGAAGGGTGTGAGGATGGTTGTGACAGAAGGGTTATCAAAAAAGTTTAACTTGGATCGTTTCACTCTTTTGTCTTTTGACAGCAGAACAGGCTACATTTCTGTTTTGCTTGGTGTCTGGGGAAAAATGTATCATAATTTCACAAATGATATAACCTTAACTTTATTACTAGTTCATCGAATACACCTTTTGTATAAATTGTCCTTGCCCCTAGAGGTAACGCCTTCCTCTCGCCAATTGAGAGGTCCTATGGTGCTGTGTTATTTAGCTTTTGAATCGCCACTGTTGACAAGAAGTCTGATACTGCGGCCATGTCAATCCCCTGACTTCTTTATAGTGTAGATTCCTTTATTTGCCTTCTTAAGACCTGTCCACTTCTCCCCCTAAATGTATTGCAAATTATCTGGACCTCTCCTGTGTTTTATTAATATCAGACATAAAGCTATTTGAAGTGACTGCCCACAATGTGAAAGTTTTCCTGGAATAATACAATTGAATGTTGTTTGTTTATTATTGTCACCCATTGTTTCTCCCAAGATACTTGGTAAAGTCTGCGGGTGGGTCTTTCCTTGCGCCATTCAACTAAATGCTTTGACACCATGTCTTTCAAGAAACTATTTTCCATCACTTTGCACTGTTCATTCAAAGGAGTGTGCTGAAGTGGATATTTGGTCTTTGTGCAGAAGTTGGAAACATTTAAAGATGGTGAAACTTTTTAATTTCAAATGAACCCAAAAGCGAAAATGTGAAACTGATGCATTTGTTAAAAATGTATTTCATAGTGAAGTAAAAACTTGCAGTGCAAGGAATTTCCATATATGAAATTAATTGTTACAGATTTATCTTTGAGGGAAAAAGAGCATCTGGAGAAAGATGGCCTTTTGGTCCTCACCTGCATTGCATACTGATATGGCCTTGGGTTTCACTCATGGCATTATTATTTCTGGTTCCTTTGGACTATAGATGGAGACAGAGGGCTACCAATAAATCAGCTCACTAACGGCTGCATCTCTCCCCATGCATTTATGTGTGCCAAAATATACACGCACACACACACACAACTCTGCCTCACTTTCAGGGGTGTAATGGACTCACATGCTGGTGTTTATCGCACCACCTGAGGCATCTTTCGTCTACTTATCGCATACATCACTACAATACTCCCTCTCCTTCTCTCCCTCCCTCCCCTGAACCCATGGAGGTCATTTGTTCGTATGTTACAACTAAGATATTGAAGTTGCTTGGCTTAAACAATAGCGAAATCATCCCATCTGCAAATTAAGCCTTATATTTCATTGTGTAATTTCTACCAAAATCAGCAGATGACAAATCAATGAAAATAGCAGACTAAGATCATTGGATTATGTTTTGTGTTTTTCTGTGGACGTAAATGTATGTATGTGTCTCTATGCAATCACTCATGTACGCTATTGGCTTGGGCTGTTTATCTCTAATCACATGGTATACGTGCATGTGTGCTCCCCTGTTGGTTGCTATAGGAACGCGGCTACCATGGGACCAGCAGTGGCTGATTGAGTCTCTATCGGACTCCACCATCTACATGGCCTACTACACCGTGGCACACCTGCTCCAGGGAGGAGTCCTCAACGGGCAGGGAGCCTCACCACTGGGCATTAAGTATGGAGCACGCATGCACACATGCATACACCCACAGACACACGCATGGAAATGGACTCACACATACACACACGTAAATACACACCCCCACACACACGCGCCCACTAAGCCGAAAACCTATCCTCAAAGTACAGAGCAAATGGATGTAATATTCATGTTGGAGTCCAACATTGGAGCACAAATTACCTCCTGCGCATCGCTCTGAGGTCTCCTAGCAACCGTCCCAAGGACCTTTTATTTATTTATTTATTTATTTATTTATTTATTTATTATTATTTTATTTTTTTGGTGTACTTTATTCTCACAGCCCCTGCATCAAAGCCTCTAGTCAAAGGTGTCCACGGAGATGAGATTCACGGAGTGAATGGCTGTGATCATGAGCATCCTTGTCTCTTCTCCCTGCCCCCAGGCCAGAGCAGATGACCCGGGGGGTGTGGGACTTCATCTTCTTCAAGACGTCGCCCTTCCCCAAGACCTCCATCCCCAAGGAGCACCTGCAGAAGCTGCGCCGGGAGTTTGAGTACTGGTACCCAGTGGACGTGCGCGTCTCAGGCAAGGACCTGGTGCCCAACCACCTGTCCTACTACCTGTACAACCACGTGGCCATGTGGCCCAAGGACCAGTGAGTTCCTGTGCAGTGTTCACCCCCCCCCCCCCCCCCCCCCCTCGTTAGGGCAACTGGGTTCAAATGGCACCTCATGGGGTTCATTTCTGTGGTGGGGAGGGGGGGGGTAGATAAATGGACTGTCTGACAGACAGACAAAACAGGCATTGAAGAGAGAGACATGGTTATTTATATTTCTTATATTCCTCGTTTGTATTCCTCATACCTCAAAGTTGAAAGATAATACGATGATGAGGACGTTTATAAGACAGTGGAGGGAGGAAAGGAAAAAGAGACCCATTCATCAGTCGGGGAGATGCTCCTGACACAGCTGCAGATCCAAAGCAGGGAGATTAGGGCTTGCCACGTGTCTGAAGTGACGGAGCGATAGAGAGAGGTTGAACAAGACAGAGCGAGAGGCTGACGAGAACAATGTCTTCTCTCCGCAGCGGGAAGTGGCCCCAGGCGGTGCGTGCCAACGGACACCTGCTGCTCAACTCTGAAAAGGTATGATGCTGGTAGTGTGTGTGTGTGTGTGTGTTGGGGGGGGGGGGGTTGACTTGTCTACCACTCTTGATCCAAAGAGGATGTGGGCCTGATGAACCGTGCTCAAAGTGCCTTCTTAACCCGATGCATCGGTCGGCAGACGAATCACAGTTGAACTGTACTTGTTTGGCTGAGGCGTGTGTTGTGGTTGTTTAATTAGGATATTTGTTCTGAATGGTATGATTTAGCTTCTCCTTCCAGGTTCATTTAGTTTGGATGTCTCATTTGGCGCGTGTGTGTGTGCGCGCGCGCGTGTGTCTTCTGTGTGTTATCATTTGGCTAACATCTGTTTCCGCGTTTGGCAGATGTCCAAGTCCACCGGGAACTTCCTCACTCTCAGCCAAGCCGTCGACAAATTCTCAGCAGATGGTACGCTGTCGCTTCCGCCGTCGGCTCACACACCATTCGAGACTTATCGGAAACGCGCTGACATTGATTCAGCACATCGGTTAAACACATTGATTCAACCAATCATGCCAGACCAAGTGATTCGCTCACAGTAAAGCGCCGACACATAGCGCTCTGTGGGACACGCTTCTCAAATCGCTACGGTAACCTCAACATACAGCTTTACGTGTGCAACGCAGACCATCAACATGCCACACATGACATCAGCCTGGGTATGAAACGTCAAGGACTGCTGGAATACGTGGTGTACATAGTTAGCAGGCAGCACGTCATAAACACGGGTGGCCAAAGCACAATGAGCTGTGCACATTAAAGATGAATTAGATGACCACAAGGAAAGTTGTGGGGGGGATGCATTAATTACTGAGCAGTTGCCTGCTCATAAAGGGAAACCAAATACGGCCTTTCACCCAAATACGGCCTTTCACCCAAATACGGCCTTTCACCCAAATACGGCCTTTCACCCAAATACGGCCTTTCACCCAAATACGGCCCTTTGAGTCCATGTTCACGTCTCATTCTGCGGTTGGAAAACCGCACCACTGGATCAATCCGTAGCACGACAATGTAACCCCAGTACTTGAATCAACGTTTTCTCCAAAATAAGTTGTTCTAGCGTGTGGTTTTCCTTCAACGAGTGTTAACCCCCCCCCCCCCCCCCCACCCCCCCGTCCTCCCCAGGCATGCGTCTGGCCCTGGCGGACGCAGGGGACACGGTGGAGGACGCCAACTTTGTGGAGACCATGGCGGACGCCGGCATCCTGCGCCTGTACACCTGGGTGGAGTGGGTGAAGGAGATGATCGCCAACCAGAGCAGCCTGAGGACGGGCCCACCGGACACCTCCAATGACCGGGTGTTCGCCAGGTACGCCCAGCGCTGGCTTTGTCTGGGGGCCTGGGGGGTGTAGACACAAAACACACACACACACACACACACACACACACACACACACACACACACACACACACACACACACACACACACACACACACACACACACACGTACACGTACACGTACACAAAACACACACACACACACACACACACACACGTACACGTACACAAAACACACACGTACACACACACACACACACACACACACGTGTACACACACACACACGTGTACACACACACACACACGTACACACACACACGTACGTACACAAAACACACACACACACACACACACACACACACACACACACACACACACACACACACACACACACACACACACACACACACACACACACACACACACACGTGTACACACACACACACACGTACACACACACACGTACGTACACACACACACACACACACACACACGTACACACACACACGTACGTACACAAAACACACACACACACACACACACACACACACACACACACACACACACACACACACATACACACACACACACACACACACACACACACACACACACACACACACACACACACACACACAGAGAGAGTGGGATTAAAGGGGCTGGAGGTTACATTTTAAGGTTGTAAATAGAGAGTGCTGAAGAGAGCAAGACTTTGAAATGAAGCAACCAAAAAAACGTCCACACCCTCTCTGCTCCCTCCCTACGTTCTCCACAATTGAGAAGGGTTGTGTTTTCCACACCTGGGATTGACAGGCAAGATGGATTCACTAAACCAATCAATGAAGAAATGCCCTGGTCACAATTGAGCCGGGAGAGGGGTAAAATCGAAATGGTCTCATACAGAGGCAGGTGCAACTCCAATCAGATATTTTCACAGCGCATTTCACTCACTCATAGCTGACCGATGGCTATGCCATTTCTAACAAATGACACTCGAATGATATCTATAAAGCATACCTACCGCACCTCTTTAATTGGTGGGTTGTGAGTGTGTGTGTTTGCGTTTAAAGAACTCTCTAGGTTAACACAACGGTGGATGAGTTCTGTGTCTGATCTGTTTTCTCGGGCCGTCCCAGCGAGATGAATGCAGGCCTCCTGAAGACGGAGCAGCACTACGACAGGATGATGTACAAGGAGGCTCTGAAGAGTGGCTTCTTTGAGTTCCAGGTAAACAACAACAAGGTGTTCTCCGTGACGAATACACCTGGGAGGCCCCCCTCTCCCCCCCCCCCCCCCCCCCCCCCCCCCCCCCCCCCCCCCCCCCCCCCCCCCCCCCCCCCCCCCCCCCCCCCCCCCCCCGCCGGCTGATGCATGCCTCATTTCACAGCACCGACTGCATCCAAGGATCTGTTGATGCAGAGCGATGAAGACCACTCTGTGGAGGGTAGCAAGCGGGAGGGGATCCCGAGTTGAGTCAGAAAAGAGTTTCCCACAACACAGGGCACGGCTGGTCACCACAGCTGTTCTGAACCAACACCTTACCTATGGGTTCCTGTGGTCATGCTATTTTTAATCATAGCCCGTATTTTAATAAGGCCGATTTTGATCTATTATTGGAAATCCAAAGGGCCTGGCATGGGCCAGGAAAATGATGATGATCTTTTATTGGAATTGTAAAGGGGCGTGCATGTGGATTTAGTAAGGGAGATGTTGGCGTATAATGTAGTGCCATGTGTATTTAACTGCTGTTGGGGTTTAATAATGGTGGCATAAGGACTTGCATAAGGGTAGTACGGGGGTTAACGTGTGTGTGTGTGTGTGTGTGTGTGTGTGTGTGTGTGTGTGTGTGTGTGTGTGTGTGTGTGTGTGTGTGTGTGTGTGTGTGTGTGTGTGTGTGTGTGTGTGTGTGTGTGTGTGTGTGTGTGTGTGTGTGTGTGTGTGTGTGTGCGTGTGTGTGTGCGCGCCTGTCTGTCTGTGCTAAAGGCAGCCAAAGACAAGTACCGAGAGCTGGCCATCGAGGGCATGCACCGAGACCTGGTGTTCCAGTTCATCGAGATGCAGACCCTGCTCCTGGCCCCCATCTGCCCACACCTGTGTGAATACACCTGGAGCCTCCTGGCCAAGGTACGGACCACCGGGATGGTATCAGGGATCAGGGGAGGGGGGGAGCCCTTTTGGGTGGAGCCAAAATACTGAGCCAGATGCTTGCAGTGGTTTAGGGTTGTTCTGGGAAACGGCAACACTAAATGATTGATGCAAAATCAGCAATACATCTTAAAACTGGACTAGCCACCTCCTTTGTCTCGGGCCCCAGAGTGTGTGGTAATATTACGTCCATTGGGATCTTCAAACTGTGCCTCTTTTGCTGAATGATGTAATGCTCACACTCTCTCCCTCTCTCTCTCTCTCTATCTCGCTGTCCATCTCTTGGGTGTGTGGTGTGTGGTGTTGCCCCCCCCCCCCCCCCCCCCCCCACAGGGTGGTTCCCTGATGAAGGCGTCCTGGCCTGTGGCGGGTCCAGTGGACGAGGTCCTGATCCGCTCCTCTCAGTACCTGATGGAGACCGCCCACGACCTCCGACTACGCTTCAAAGCCTACATGCAGCCCCCCAAGAGCAAGGTTGTGTGTGTGTGTGTGTGTGTGTGTGTTTGTGTGTGTGTGTCCTTGTCCACATGCAACTTCATTCCGATGCCACTTTACCTCATTGTGAAGAAAATGAATGTATGAACTGATTTGGGGTTGTTTTGGGTTGATTTGGGTTTTTGCCGCAGCAATGCAGTGCAGAGCCATGATTAAGGTGTCTTATTAAATTAGTGTGTTGCCAGAGCCGATCTCGTCCCTCAGGTGTAGCGTATCAACTTTGTGTTTGTCAGGTTGAAATTGGGAAAAACCGAAGAGGCGGGAAATGATTGCAGTTGCTATTTTTGGAAAAGCTGTGGAAAATCACAGGCTTTACTGAGGTACCCACATAGATCCCTGCGCTGTATCTGGATTTTGAGATTCTTGGAGTCGTAATACTGTTTTGAGTCTATTTGGACAAATGTACTGTATGAAACAGTACATTTCCATGTTTGCGTGACTTGTGGAGAAGGTTTGCTCGTGATCTGGTCTGTGGCCTACTTGCACTCAAAAGGTCCTTCTCTGTGCATTGGCACAAAGACACATTTGATGATGCATGCATCTTGTTAAACTATTCATATGGGAACAAAGAGTGCGCTCCTCTCCCTCAGCACACCTTTTGTTGTGTCGGTTTAAATGGGCCTGTATATGTGTTGCGTGTGTGTGCGATGGAGGTTCTCTTGTTGCTTATTTGTGTGTTCTTAGATGGAAAATAAACAGGGTAATCTTGCTGTAATTTAGTTTCAACCGGCCTCTCAATATGTAATTATCTGTGCTAAACAATGAGGCCCACTCAACCGTTGTTCTCTTGGGTATTTCAAACCCAGGGACGACAGATAGAGAAAGGGAAAGTAAATGTTTGACGAGAAAATAGTTTCGAAAAGGTGCTTCCTCAAGATGCAGTTGGAAAACAACATTTGCATATATTGACCTACTCTAATGTCTTGGCAGCCACACTACAATGTGTCCAGTCTTCAAGTCTGAGATGGAATGAAGCTAATGGTGAATCATTGTGCAATGCTTTACATTTGTCCTGTTTGTCGTTGTTTAAATAATATATTTAATTATTATATTACAATTATTATAATTAATATGAAAATCATTGCATTGTGATGCTATTATGCAGAAGTCTTTCCAGGGGGGCTTATTTAACAACCGGGATGTTCCGATTGTGCTTCAAAATAGTTTTTATTTTCCATGCTCTTGACAGGGAAGTCTTGATGATAATAAACAGCACAACCCATCAGTAGTAGCCCGAATCTTGCAAGCTCATGTTTCATTTGCTCTGCAGATAAAGTCTTGCTCCCCTCCCATACAAAGAGATTTCTGCCCGGTACGAAATAGACCGACCAGTCACCATTTACCTAACATGAGGCGGGATAAATACGATGGCGGTGCAGAGGAGCACCGTAGAGGCATTTTGAACAACATCAAAGATGGCTGCCACTGATGTAGAACGGTCTGTTGATTCCACTGTTGAGACAGTATTAAACGAACCGGATGGTATATTTTCACTAAAAGAAGAACAAACGACTGCATTTAAAGCTTTCGTTGAGAAGAAAGATGTATGTCTTTCGTTGCTCAGTGCTGCGTCACCCGTTTCGTTGCTGTGATTGGTTGTAGGCCTATCCAATTGCGTCCAGAGGCATTTTGGTGACGCCCCTTGGAAATCGAAAATGAACGGAGAGGTTCCAGACTAATTGCAGTTTGCAATTCGTCTGGCGATGCCATCAGTAGGGCGTCGTAAGACTTTTCTTTCAAAATTCTTCCGATTTCTAAAAGGTGTAAAGGTGTAATAATAGTGTGAAGAACTGTTGATAGTTTCTTAGGATAGAATTGAGTGGATAAACCCGGGTCCTGGGTCAGGGTTGAATCTCTGACTCAGAGGCTGGGCTGTGGACAGACTGGATGTCTCGGTTCAATAGCCATTCCTCTGGGTCCTGTGTAGAGGGAAACCCATGGAGCAACAGAAGCTTTTTGGAGGTTAATTTCTCACACCTGTGTAATCGTGTTGAAACACACTGGTAATGGTTTCATTAAGAAGGAAATTAGATTAAGCTTGACAGCTGTCATGTGAAATGAATTTATGGATAGCCAGACTGGTATCCATGAAGGGCATACAGACTGCGTGTCCGCGCGCACACCAGTCTGGTCATCCAAACATATCAAGCATCCAAACATGCTGTATAAAAAATATTTGTTATTTTGGCGTTTCGGTCTCATTTGGATAGGCCATACTTGTATGACTTCTCTCTTCAGAGAAGAGAGAGCATCTGTTGTAGTGGATAACCTCTGAAATATAAAATAATGAAAGTCATCCTTCATTTACACTCCGAGTAAGCCATGGCCACGTCTTGTGCAACGGGTATAATATGGTTTGATGGGTCACTAATGTGTATCTCTTAGTCTATACTAACTAACCACCCTCCACTCTCTCCCACATCTCCCCCTATAGAAGGGAGATTCAAGGCCCCCAGGCAAGCCATCTCATTGCACCATCTATGTGGCCAAGAGCTACCCGTCATGGCAACACAGTGCCCTGTCCCTGCTGGGGAAGCACTACAAGGTACATACCCACACACACACCTCTGATCTCACCTACCTACAATACAACACACTTTTATTTGTGTGTGTGTAAAGGTAACTATGCATGTTAAGGGGTTTTCCGTGCCTTTCGCTAAACTGCATTGCAAATATATGCACCGTTTTTGGTGTGTGTGTGTGTGTGTGTGTGTGTGTGTGTGTGTGTGTGTGTGTGTGTGTGTGTGTGTGTGTGTGTGTGTGTGTGTGTGTGTGTGT
The DNA here is from genome assembly GCA_026745465.1 of Lota lota. Lineage (NCBI taxonomy): Eukaryota > Metazoa > Chordata > Actinopteri > Gadiformes > Lotidae > Lota > Lota lota. The sequence continues at coordinate 628,785 of JACYXH010000658.1, forward strand.
GTGTGTGTGTGTGTGTGTGTGTGTGTGTGTGTGTGTGTGTGTGTGTGTCTCCCTCCATGTGTGACTAACGCTGTGCTTGTCTTGGGGCGGTGTGTGTGTGTGTGTGTGTGTGTGTGTGTGTGTGGGGGGGGGGTTTCAGGGCAACAAGGGGATCCTCCCTGACAACAAGGTGATAGCCACCGAGCTGGGGGCCCTGCCGGAGATGAAGAAGCACATGAAGAGGGTCATGCCCTTCGTGGCCATGATCAAGGTACGGCTCCGAGGAGCGCCTCGGTTACCCGCTCTCGCGCTAGCTCAACCGACGGCCAATCGGCATCACCGACACATGTAGTCGACTGATGGAACGCAAGCGGTGGTTTTGACGCTTTCTTGCATACGTTATGCGCATGCACAGCAATGGTGAAATGACAAACGACAAGCGGCGCGCCGGAGTCACAGCCTTGCGCGCTCCCAAGGAGAACGTGGGCGTGGAGCTACTTCTGAATGGGCTGCCTTGATTGGGCCACGCTGTGGGGCGCTCTGACGTGTTGTGTCCTCTCAGGAGAACCTGGAGAAGAAGGGGCCCAGGGTGCTGGACCTGGAGCTGGAGTTTGACGAGCGCGCCGTGCTGACGGAGAACCTGGTCTACCTCACCAACTCCCTCGAGGTACGACGGTCAGACCCACGCCGCGTCGTGTGTCGTTTAACTCCTCTTCAAACACAAGCAACAGTTAGAAGGGGAAAGCGGTCGAGCGAAAGAGCTTCTGCAGTTTTCACTCATCTCCCCATCACCAGTAATATCTGCAAAATCCTGGAGGAACCGTTTAAGTTGGACCTAGTCAAATACAATTATGGAGTTGATTCAGTCACTAATTTAAAATGCTAACATGTTTTCTGATTGACGGCGTAGAGAGGTATCAGTATAGGCTATGGGATTTCAGTGGAAAAACATTGTATCTCGGTCAAATAGGCCAACCCTTATCGGTATGAGTCGACATTCCTTATTTTTGGAAGGAAGAAAAGGACTGTATCTAGGCCAGTGTTTCACATAGTGGGAGTACTGCAGGCAGGGTGCAGAGAGAGGGAATGGAAGGGATAATTGAATGCATTGTAGTGAGATGAAAAGCTCAATCGCACACTGTATTAAACACAGGCAGAACTAACTCAATAAGAAATGTGTTGCACACAAGAGCTGTAAAGAATTATTTAAAATAATCTTTTTTTTTTTTAAAGGTTGACAAAAAAGGTTTGGAAACCACTGATCTAGGCAGAGTAGACGTTTTGTAACACACGAGGCTTAGACATAAGGACAAATCCATATTCATAGTAAATACATATGTTATTCATCATGTGTTTGTCCGTGAGCTGTCATATGCTCTCATATCTCTTTGCCCGCTGTATCTCTGGCATCCCTTCTGTGGGCAGGGAGAGTTGGCTGGATTAACACTAATCCAGCTGCCCACATTCTGATTACTGCTGGGCTCACAATCAGCTCCATCAGTCATTCATGAAACAAGCTACCAGGTTGCAACTCAAACAAACCCCACCGTCTACCTTTTGTCTGTTTTTTAGTGTTTGTATTGACCTTGGCTAATAGCACCGCTTCCGTGTATACTCGGGCTCGGCCACTAGGGGGCTAGAAAGCTGTCAATAAGTTGCCCCAGCAAATGCTTCGCTGATGTGCATAATAAACAATCCAGGATCTGTTTTCCAAATGCCTCAGTTTCTCTCTCTCACTCATGGCTCTTTTGTCTCTCGCTTTCATTCTCCCTCTCTCGTCTCTTTCTCTTTCTGTTTTTGTCGTGTGTGTGTGTGTGTGTGTGTGTGTTTTCTCCCCCCCCCTCCCCCCCACCGATGTCCAGTTGGACCAGATTGATGTCGTCTTTGCGTCGGAGGGTGACGACAAAGTCAAGGAGGACTGTTGCCCAGGGAAACCCTTCAGCATTTTCCGAACAGAGGTGTGTGTGTGTGTGTGTGTGTGTGTGTGTGTGTGTGTGTGTGTGTGTGTGTGTGTGTGTGTGTGTGTGTGTGTGTGTGTGTGTGTGTGTGTGTGTGTGTGTGCGTGTGCGTGTGCGTGCGCTCACGCGCGCGGGACTTCATTATTAGCTGTCATTAAAAACGTTGATACGTCTGTATAGTTGTGAGACACGGTGTGTCCCAGTTGTTCAGTGGGCTTGTGCATTCTCATCCAATCTTGTGTGTAACAACTGTATATGTGTAGTAATCTTACCTCTTCTCTCGCTCTCTGCATCTCTCTCCCCGCAGCCTGGTGTTTCCGTCTCCATTGTCAACCCCCAGTCGTCCAACGGGCTGTTCTCCACCACCGTGGACATCAGACAGGGAGACAGCAGAGACAGCGTCGTCCGACGGCTCGCCAAAATCAACAAGCTCATCAAAGGCAAGTGCTTTGAATTTGCCTTGCTGAAAATGGGGCTGTCTTCATTATGCTGGCTAATGTAAAAAAAGAAAAACAGGGCCAGGCTTCTTTATAATGTTGGACAGAAAAGCTTATGTGCTGTTGTTCTGTAGTGATGATGTTGTACGTGGTGGACATCCGGTGGTCTTTTTACGTGGGTGGCAGTCCAAAATAGTTTTCTCTTTATGAGCGTACCAGAAAAGAACAGAAGATCGTTGATGCAAATTGACTATAGGTGAATAAGCGATATCGCCCTCTGTCATGTCAGTACCATTAATTTGCTTCCACTAAGATTATTCACTTTCTGACTTAAAACAAGGAATTAAAAAACACATTTCTGAGTCAACCTGATTACAATAGTAAAATAGTAATAGTAAACGTATTGGCAACCGTTCTTGTTTTCATCCTAGTAAAACCCTGTACCCATGTATGTGTGTGCTGCAGATCTGTCCCGGGTGAAACTGATGCGCTACGAGGACCCCGTGCTGGGGCCCCGGCGGGTCCCCATACTGGGCCGCGAGGAGCAGGGCAAGCTGCCCATCTCCGACAAGTCCACCTTCAGCGTCAACCTGGGGGAGAAACGGGTCTCTCTGGCCGACAACGGCCTCTCTGTCGACATAGGAGACACTCTGGTCTACCTGGTTCAGTAGACACACACACACACACACACACACACACACACACACACACACACACACACACACACACACACACACACACACACACACACACACACACACACACAGAGACACTCTGGTCTACCTGGTTCAGTAGACACACACACACACACACACACACACACACACACACACACACAGAGACACTCTGGTCTACCTGGTTCAGTAGACACACACACACACACACACACACACACACACACACACACACACACACACACACACACACACACACACACACACACACACACACACACACACACACACACACACACACACACACACACACACACACAGAGAGGTGGCTTTATATTCGGGTGGTGTGAAACATCAGCAATACATTTTGAAATACTGCATTTTAATTGGTCGTTTTGAGCCGGCACCGTATACAACCGACCCATTAACTCTTACCCGATATAAGTGTTCATAGTGCTCACAATCATAGGCTAGCTTCAGGATGGGTATTCATGTTTTTCACACAGTCTGCCAGGTGAACATTGGTTCCAGTATTTGATCATGCCATACCTTTTGTAATGTGACTACTGGATGTATATAGCGTGTACACATTAGTGTGTCGACGCGGTTAGCAGATCACACCTGATTGCATCATGAGCATCCTGTGCTTCCTGTTCCAAGGTTAGGTTACACACCTAACGCGTCGGGATTGTTCTCTCATCGCGGTTCAATTTCACAGAAAACCGCAGAAGATTTGTTCTGTTAACGACATTCATCACAGTGATTGGGTATGAGGGTGCAGCATCCACAATGTGTTGTTGGGTTGAGCCAGCTTCTAAAACCCTAATGTGTAACGACACGTAGAGCGTAATGGACACTCGAACAATAGAAGCCTTCATTTTGTCTTAAGAGCCGACAATGTTTTGGAAGAAAATAAATATACAAAACAATAAAAATCGAAGAACCCTGTGTTCCCATCTGGTTCTTGAGCATCGCAACCATTCATGTCTGTGTATTTGTGTGTGTGTGTGTGTGTGTGTGTGTGTGTGTGTGTGCGCGCGCACACAGAGAGAATCCTTGTGTTCTTTTGAATGCATCCTATGGTTTATAATGTTGGTTCCTTTTTATTTTTTACATCCGAGTTATCATGAAAGGAGGCTTTGCCAAAACGGCTCTGTTTTCTAACTGTGGGTGGCAGTTTTTTGACTTGTTCTTTTCCTATGAAATGGTGACAATAATAATAATAATAATAATAAAAGAAATCGAAAATATTCACGTGGTTGCCTCTTTCTTTTGTTCGGCGAAAAAGGAGAAAAACAAGCACATGCAAGGTCACCTGTTGCAGGGTGGGTCTGTCCCAGCACTGACGTCTTCCAAGCCACCGTGTCTAGAAAGAACAGAGTTACCTTGAATACGATGATGCATGCAGTAGTGGTGCTACGTCTGCATGTATATGTCGTTTATTTATTTGGACGGGTTAGTAGTCGTATAATTAAGTGATGCCCGGGGGAAACCAAAACCACACAAAGTAAAAGAAATGGTACAGGTTGAGAAATGGCTGGAACAACCCAGTATTTTAGCACTTTACTGAACACGTTTGCGTGTGTGTGCGTGATGTGTACATTGTGTTAAGGCAAGTGCCTCCATAGCATTCAAAACAATTTTGTTCAGGGATGTGAAAACTGATACCTCTTTATGACTGTGCATGCACCTTCTTAGTGAGGTGTATGTGTGTGTGTGTGTGTGTGTGTGTGTGTGTGTGTGTGTGTGTGTGTGTGTGTGTGTGTGTGTGTGTGTGTGTGTGTGTGTGACACACCTCATCGCAGCCCATCTCTCGCTCGGCTTCATTTGAATGACGCCTCATCCTGTGTGTGTGCATGTGCGTGTGCGTATGGTTGTGTGTGTGTGTGATCAATGGAAAAATGATTTACTCCCATAGTGTATGCTGTTTAAGCCTCATTAAGACAAACACTGTGTGTGTGTGTGTGTGTGTGTGTGTTGCTAGCCAGGAGGTGAGGAGTGGTTAGTGTAACCGGGAGTATATCAGGGAGAGACAGAATAAGAGGGGATGTGGTGGTATGATGGGTGTGTGTGTGTGTGTGTGTGTGTGTGTGTGTGTTTGCGAGCATGGCCGCTGTACATGGCAGACCTCGCTCCTCCTCGGGACAACAGGCTTGTACATGCGTACTTCCTCTTGTGTCGGCGCGGGGAAGTGTTTATCTCCACAGAACAGCCCCTCTCAGCCATCACATGACCGCTTTATCGCCCCTGTCACAAACCACCTCTGTGGGGAGTTCTCTACTACCGCCACACACACACACACACACACACACACACACACACACCCATCACACCACCGCATCCCCTCTTATTCTGTCTCTCCCTGATATACTCCCGGTTACACTAACCACTCCTCACCTCCTGGCTGGCAACACACACACACACACACACACACACACACACACACACACACACACACACACACACACACACACACACACACACACACACACACACATACACACACACACACACAATCCCATTGAATGTGGCAAAACCAACAACAAAAAATACACACACACACAAACACAAATATTTAATGACATTCTAACACACACACACACACAGATAAGCCTCTGGCAGGGGGACGGGGTTCCAGTCATGAACCAGAGGACAGTCCTACAGACGTAAGTCTCTCTCGCTCGCTCTCTCTCTTATTTATTTATATATGTATATATGTATATATGTATATGTATATGTATGCTCTCTCGTTTACTGTCTCACTCATTGTTATTATTCATAATTGGTACCATGTTATGACAATAATAAACTTGTAATAAAAATGCATTTTTCTGACTCATTTCATGACATCTTCACAGCAAAAATGTTGACACAATGTACAAGTCTAAAGTAAATACTGCAGTTTCTCTCCCTTTTGACAGTGTTTGTAGTCTTGGGATTGTCTTATGTTTCCTAAAATGCTGATGCTCTTTTAGTAGTCACTAATATCCTAGATGGGTTGATAGGAATGTATTGTCCTCAAAGAGGAAATGTGTTTCCATCGATTTAAACACAGTACATAGACACAGTAGACAAGATGTAATAATACAGCTTTGTAGCAGTATCCCACAAGAGAGAGTGCTTTTATACTGAAAATCAGCATGGCTGGGATTCGGTCGTAGGTTCGAGGCAGCAGGCTGAGTGCCGAAGATCATCACAGCCGTGCTGATGTTCTTTAGAAAAGAACGACCTCGACGGTGATATTGCTTTCATACAACAGTTCTGTAACCGCCATTTATTAGTTAACCGTAATAAGCGAGAACAGATTATGACCTCTTTGATTATTAAATCATATCTTTGGCTCTGGCCACACAAATAGTCCCAGAACTGGACTGGGACTGGACTGTTGCCAAGCAACACAAACATTTTCCTGCACACCTGCTTGCTACTTTGTGTAGGTCTACACAGTACTGCAGGCCAGCTACTTTATATCATGTCATTTATCGGCATATTTAAATGTATTGGGGAAGGAGTGAAATCAGGGTGTAAACGGTCACTTTGTTGGCATGTGTAATTCCAACAAGGTAACGATCATAATAATGTAATTTACTGTTATTAGCAACACCTGTAAAAGCAGAGTGATACATGTTTAGTTAAAAGTCCCAGTGCTCTTATACTCTAGCAGCTCATGGAATGCCTTTTGTCCAATCAAATTACTTGGTCAGAACTAACTGTTCTATAAAATACAATAATGGTATGGCCATCTATGAAGACGTACATGCAATATTAATCATGCTGCTATGTAAACCTGAAAAGGGCTACAATAAACAACAACATTTATCATCAGGCCTGCATGATTTTATTTAGCGTTTTTAATGATTTAAAATATACATTTATATCATAGAAATGTATGACTACTGTTAGTTGTGACTCTTTGTCTAAGTATACTGATTATAATGTATGCAGCTGCTGAAAACAAAGATTCTCTCTCGCTCTCTGATTCCAGAGCAGATCGTCTCATCATCAAAGACAGAGACGATCAGGAGGACTATGTGTGGTGCTGCGCCGCAGGGAGTCAAGGTAATTGGGATTCGGGGCAGGTGTCCATGGCGATGGAACCTGTGCTCACTCAGCCTGGCCTCGGCGTCACCACGACAACCGTGACCACCATCACACAGACGGGCGGCGACTGGAGCACTGGACTTTTTGACATTTCTGGATGTGGGACCACATGTAGGGAACCCCCCCCCCCCCCACACACACACACAGAATCACCCAATCAATCATCTATACCTCCCTTTAACATGGTTCAACTCCTCCAGATCTTTGCTACTGTGTTCCACCATAGGAGGCCCAGCAGTTTGAGCAGATGCATCTGTGGAATGGTCTTCCTAACCTGCACAACACTGAGTGTGTGTGTGTGTGTGTGTGTGTGTGCGTGTGGAATGGTCTTCCTAACCTGCACAACACTGAGTGTGTGTGTGTGTGTGTGTGTGCGTGTGGAATGGTCTTCCTAACCTGCACAACACTGAGTGTGTGTGTGCGTGTGCGTGTGGAATGGTCTTCCTAACCTGCACAACATTGAGTGTGTGTGTGCATGTGCGTGTGGAATGGTCTTCCTAACCTGCACAACACTGAGTGTGTGTGTGCGTGTGCGTGTGCGTGTGTAATGGTCTTCCTAACCTGCACAACACTGTGTGTGTAATGGTCTTCCTAACTAGCACAACACAATGTGTGTGTATGTCTCATGATCTTCCTAGCAAGCCCATCACAATGTGTCCATTCGATTGCTCTCGTGATTGTTGAACAGTTGTTTTGATCATTGCTGTTCTGTTGTTGTTGTTGTTGTGGTTGTTGTTGTGGTTGTGGTGGTTCCGTACCCTCCAACCCTCTCAGCAACCACAGCACGATGTGTGCCTGCAGGTGTGCTGGGGGCTGCAGCCCCCTGCTGTCTGGACATGAGCGTGGCCCACCAGTACGGGGAGACCCTCTGCCTCCCACTCCTCCCTGGATCCACCCTCGCTCTGCGTGTGGGAATCAGGGAGAGATACAAGATACGGGTGTGTGTGTGTGTGTGTGTGTGTGTGTGTGTGTGTGTGCGCACACTCATGTTTGCGAATATATAGATATGTATATATACATGTATCGGATGGAAAATGCTAAATAGTTTTCAATAGGATATATATATTTCCTTTGAGGAAATGTAGCTTTCTTTTTCTGTTGCTTAAGTGGTAGTAGTAGTAGGAGTAGTAGACAACATGAGGTATTATCAGGGCTCTGAAACTTGACTGGGCTTCCGGAACATTCTAAAAGTCAACGATGAGTAAAAAACATCAGGTATATTTTTAAAAAGCCTGTGAAATAGGGTCACGATTTTCAACTATTGATGAATGTAGTACAGCTAAAAATGTGTGTGTGTGTGTGTGTGTGTGTGTGTGTGTGTGTGTGTGTGTGTTTCATTTATGTCACAGGGAAGCATCTGTGATGACTGGGTCACGGTTTGCTGCTGTTACCCTCTGGCTGTCTCTCAGATGATTCGAGAGATGAGGAGAAGGATGAAGAGGCAGACATACCAAGTGTCAACCACCCTGGAGTGCTCCTAAGGGAACTCCAGAGAACAAACCAAGCCTACCCGTTCACAATTGCAACAGGAAAGGACCAATGTCTTGGTATAAGACTTTGCCACAGCATTCCACAGATGTTTTATTCATTTATTTGAATTAATATGTTTTATTTATTTATTTTTAAACATACTTATTTTTGTCAAATAGCCTATTTGAACCGTTCTGAACATTATTTTATATTATAGCACATATATGTTATTTGCACCATTAATCCAAACTTGATTGCTGTTAACTGGAGACCATTGTGTTAGCAGCAACCCTGTCTTTTAACTCGACATAATTCAGTTGACCTCAATAATTATAGATAGTAGATGGTACTTTTCAAGAATAAAGAATTTTTTGGATGCATTTTATTTCGTTTTTCTTTGACCGCTTTCTCGTGTCTCCTTAGAGATAAAGCTATTTCTATCTACTATTCGGATTTCGCGTGTGGAATTGTTCACAGTTTCCATCACCAATATATTCATGCTAAATCTCACTAAAACCAGAAAAGATTAGCCAAAAAATACAGTTCCTCTGTTATGCATGTATATTTCAGCATTTACATTCAATATTATCTGGCACCTCAAATCCACAAGTTGGTTCCTCTGTCTGTATCATTATTTCACACACATGTGCCATGTGTCACTATTCACCCTCTAACAGATGCTTTTCTCCATTGATTTCAGGCACATGTCAGTAAGGAGCAGGTAGACTTGCTCATGGATGCCGACAGGTTACGCTGTGGACGTTGGGAATCGAACCCAGTACCTTTTTGGGTGACACTTGTACAGCCTAGCCACGCCACTATCCTAGCCCCAGGTGTAATATACTACAGGAGGTGATTTTGTAAATCCTTACTGACAATCCACCGTGATGATAAACCTTATTTGCATATTTATATTTTTCCTTGTATTCCTCTGTTTACAGTTTGGCCCCCAGGCCAGCCAATCATAGTGTTACTTTCCCCTGCCCCAGGCCAGCCAATCATAGTGTTACTTTCCCCTGCCCCAGGCCAGCCAATCATAGTGTTACTTTCCCCTGCCCCAGGCCAGCCAATCATAGTGTTACTTTCCCCTGCCCCAGGCCAGCCAATCATAGTGTTACTTTCCCCTGCCCCAGGCCAGCCAATCATAGTGTTACTTTCCCCTGCCCCAGGCCAGCCAATCATAGTGTTACTTTCCCCTGCCCCAGGCCAGCCAATCATAGTGTTAATCCAAAACCGGACCTTTGCGGGTCCCTTCTCCTCAAATGCCGTGCTGCAAGGCTTTGGTCATTGCACAGATTTCAAACTGGTATTAAAACACAAAGTTGCTTCAAAGGCCAAACATGTAATTGGTTAACCTGAATGGGTTGGTCCCTGTTCCATGAGGAGGTTATGAAACAGCGGTGGACGGGCTGAATAACTGTTAAGCAAAACAAAAGGAAACTAATTCCATCTCCTCAGGGCTGTACAATGCAAATTATTATCTGCAAATACCTGCAATCATACAATCTATTTTCTTTTGTTCTCCTAATGTATTTCCTGTTAGGCCTTTGTGTGCCTTTGATTGTCATTGACATTATCCTTTGTTTGTGACATCATGGCATTGGCAGCAGCTAAAGCCTGTGTTTCCAATCAATGCATTCAGCAAACGACGTGGTCACATGTTTGGTTTGCCACATGCACGGGCTGATACTTAGAACTGTTCAGCACACAATGTTATGTTCACGTACATTGAGCTGTAGTTGGGAGTTGAATTGGAGTCAATTCTCACTCCGATTCCATCTAATTGAATAAAACAAGACATTACATTTTTCAATAGTCCTTGGTGTCCCATGATGGATCAGACCAAATGAATGAAGCACAGATTGGTATAGATATCGCTTTTAAATAAAAACAAACGGCATTCTCCGATACCACAGTTTGGAGTCGAGACCGCAGCCGTGGTCGACTCCAATTACATTTATGTTCACAATCAGTTCTCAGAATTGATGGAATCGAGAACAACTTTACATTTTGGAGTGGACTCTCCATCCCTAGTAACGGCCAACACTCGCGTGCAGTGGTTCCTGTCCGTCCATTCAGCACACATTGACCTCCAACCATCTAACCATCTCTTGAAGGGTTCTTCTCTGGGTTTGGGAGTGTTACCCCTTATTGCCTTTTAGAGGAGAGTGAAGGGTTAGGGGGTGTCCTAAAATGTGGCCAGTTAAGCCCTTCAAGATTGTTACAAATAACATTCACTAGACTTGACCTCCAAATCCCCTGAGCGTGTCTAATCTTTAGTTAGAGGGGTAAGAATGATTAGAATGATTGTATTTAGGTCTAAATAAATACAAAAGATTATACAGGACAGACATATTAGAAGATACAAAAAACATATGGCATAGCTTGTCAGTAGTATGTGTGCAGTACAAACAATGACACAAATAAACAAACACTAATCATGGATAAAAACAGCAGCCCCTCCTCCAGACAGAGCGACTGCCAATGATTGCAGATCTTGAGATAAGATAAGTTAAATTAGACTTTACTGTCCCCAAGGAAAGGTGTCTTGGACACACACACATAAAATACAAATAACATATTGCATACATACAGTTCAAAGACACTGTCACCCACACGCACACAAACAGTATCTGCAGTACACGCACAGACTGCCATCAACCAACAAATTGCACACGTCCCATTGTCCAACACACCTGTAGTCATCATCACGATGTACTTCAAATGTGCATTAAGGGTTAAGCGTCCTCATCAACATGGAGTCGTCATAAAGTGTACATGTTTACAGTTTAAATTAAAAGCAGCGTTACAGGGGTTAGCTTCTGGCTAGCACGCCATTCAGGGCTTTGATGGACAGGGGGACAAAGGAGTAGTTAAAGTGGTTGAGCCTGCAGTAAGGGGACTCTGAAGCGTCTGCCTGAGGGAGGAAGCTGGTGCTCAGGGCGGAGGGTTGAACAGTGGTTAGCCTGTCCTTCCTCTTCGACACAACCATCACACACTCACTCACTCACTCAGCCATTCACTTGATCAGTACCAAAAGAAGCTGTGCTTAATTGAGATGGAGAAAGTGGGTTGGATGTGCTTGCTTCCTCCCTCAATCGAGAAGAACAACTGCTTGTTGGCCGAGCCACAGAGAGACAAGTTTCAGCCACGTTGATTCTGAACTTTCATTTCAGATTTGGGGCTCTACAAAAATGAATCCCCATACAACTCACAGACGAAACAAACTAATTTACAAATTATATCTAGCTTATTTCCAGTTGGGCCTACAGGGGGCAGTGTTGTATCAAACCTGTGCCACCATTGCTGTTGTTTTTCTTCCAAGTGCTCTGTGGGGTTTAATGAGACTAATGAACTGATCCCGGGTCAGCTTGAGATTTTCCTCGCTACTTGTATGCAAGTCAAAACGAGAACCTTAGGAACTCATCCCATGTCAGCGGTTCGGAGGGGAAGAGGGAGCAAGATAGAGAGAGAGAGGGAGGTAGAGAGACACCTGCAGATGTGCTGTTGTTGCCTCATCAGCATGATGCTGTGTAGCACCCAGGATGGATTATAAAAAGTATCCTCTTGGGCGACGTGATTTTGTTGACTAGATGTGTTGAGGTAAGAAGGTTTTGAATTTGTGTGCATGTGTTTGTCCTCCTTCACCCTCCCTCCTCCCTCCTCCCTCCATCCAGAATCTCTTGCGCTGTTCTCTCCTGTGGTCCAGCAAGCCTCCTAGCTGCTCTGACTGCTCCTCTCTTCCTCTGCATCGCTCTATTTCTGCATTTATATTCCTCCTCTTCTCCCCCGCCCCCCCCGCTGAGCCAGACTCAGCTCAGTAAGGAGCGATGACGTAGCCGGCAGTTGTGTGTTTGTGTCCCCGTGTATGGGCACGGCAGTGTGTATTGTATAATGTGTATGTGTGCGTGTGTGTTTGTGTGTACATTTGTCTATATGTATGCATGAGCACTTGAGTACATATGTACGTGTGTGTGCACGTGTTGACACGTATGTGTGTGTGTGTGTGTGTGTGTGTGTGTGTGTGTGTGTGTGTGCGTGTGTGTGCGTGTGTGTGTGTGTGTGTGTGTGTGTGTGTTTGTGTGGCGTGAAGAGACCTGTGCTGGAGGAGGCTGTTCCCTTGGAAATAGTTTTTTTCTTTCTTTCAGGGCAACAAGCACCGCCTGGGCATTACATCACACACACACACACACACACACACACACACACACACACACACACACACACACACACACACACACTGTACAGTACAGTGTATAGTATCGTACAGTGTTGAACCAGGCACACTCGATTCAAACCTGTACAGGCTAGTAGGGTGTGTATGGTGTTGTAGGCTCTGTTGGGTCACATGACCGCGTGGCCCTATGCAGCGGTGACCTGACCCCAGCTACAGTGTTCCAAGGGGGCCCGCCTGCTCATTAGCTGTGTGATTTACTGTTAGCCCTCTGAGCCGGTCCCAAGATGGCAGGCGGCCCAGCTATAGATCAATCACTATTTCATTAGTCCTGGGCGGTCTTTAGTATATATTTATATTTTCACACCTTTTGAAGTCCAATGCCGGTCTGGGCCATCGCAACCGTCCATCCTGGCTTCACGAAAACGTCTGTTAGCGATATTATTTTTCCAAATGACTTTCTTGTACAGATTTATTTAGGATAGACCATTTATGTGTGGGCGTGTTCTCGCCACAAATGTAAACAAGCAATATTTTAATTCCTCTGGTCTTTTGGAATCAATGGCATCTTTCAGTACAGTCTTTTCAGTTTCGAAATATCTCATCATAAAGACCAAAGTACTATACTGCTATTGTTTCCGTTTGTGGCAGGTGTGCTTAGGCTAAATGCTCTTCGGCAGAATCGGCACAACAAAGTCATTTTGACCAATTTTATTGGCATGGAAATTGGATGTGTGAGAGAAGCCATGAGAGACGGTTAGGATGGTCTGATCACCCAGACCGGTATTGTCCTTCGACACTTGGCAGCTGTAGCAGTGTCCTTGGCGACCGGCCTTTCTGTATGAATGTGTTCATGCCAGTGTTGGCAGATCATCTAGAGATGTCTTTCTTCATTTTGAGCGGCTGGTCGGGGATATCCTTGGTGGGGCCCTTATAACACTGTAACCTGACCAGTCCAGGGGGCCCCCTCGTTGTCATCCTCGCTGAGTCAGGGGGACTTCAGGAGCCTCAAGAGGAAGATAAGCCTGTACCTATAGCCTGGGTCTCTGTCTCTGTCTGTCTGTCTGTCTATATGTCTGTCTGTCTCTCTCTCTTTCTCTCTGTCTTTCTGTCTCGCTCTCTCTCTTCTCTGTCTTTCTGTCTCGCTGTCTCTCTCTCTTTCTTTCTCTCTCTCTCACTGTCTCTTTCTCTCTCTCTCTTTCTCTGTCTCTCTCTCTTTCTCTCTCGCTCTCTCTCTCTTTCTCTGTCTCTGTATCTCTCTCTTCCTCCCTCGCTCTCTCTCTTACTCTCTTTCTCTCTCGCTCTTTCTCTGTCTCTCTCTTTCTCTCTCGCTCTCTCTCTCTTTCTCTGTCTCTCTATCTCTCTCTTCCTCCCTCGCTCTCTCTCTTACTCTCTCTCTCTCTCTCTCTTTCTCACTCTGAAAATCATTGTAAACACAGATTACACGCAGTGGTGTGTAAAGTTCCAGCGACAGGTAGGGCTTTATAATGTGATGTCATGCGTGTCATGCATTTTATCTCTCTGATACTCCAGCTTCCTGAGTCTTGCCACTGTGTTCTTTCATCTACCAGTCAGTACTGTGGCCCTGTGTGTGTGTGTGTGTGTGTGTGTGTGTGTGTGTGTGTGTGTGCATTCCTGCCCGCCCACATCGGTGTGTTTCTGTATGTGCTTGCATGCAATGTTTGCATTTGTGTGTGTGTGTGTGTGTATGTGAGTTTGCGCGTGTGTGTGTTACAACGTTAACATGTGTGTTGCTACATGTCAAAAGGCTGCACAAGTGTCTGTGAGTAAAATAAAGTGTAGGCGTACAATGATGAAACTTTGGCTATGAGAGAGAGAGAGAGAGAGAGAGAGAGAGAGAGAGAGAGAGAGAGAGAGAGAGAGAGGCTTCATGCAAAAAGCCTTCCATTTGTTCTCCTCAAATCTGCCCATCTCCCTTCTCTTCTGTGAAAGTGTTTCCTCACTTGCTCATGTGGTCCTCTCGTCTGTGTTGGGTCTATTATCTTGATTCAGGACGTATCCACAGCCAAGGAAAACGGAATAATTACAACTCAACCCTCAATCTCTTAATGTGCCTACACTCCCTGCCTTTTCAACTGTCATGTAGGAGTTCCATTATGGCTGATTTTGTAACCCGTTGTTATTGCAAGGGGAATTATTCCTTATGATACCCACTACACATGGGTTGAAGCTATGGGTGAAAGGAGTGCCGGGAAATGAATTATTGATGGTGGGTAACATGTAAGCCTGATTATTCCCACTAGAATGTTGGGTAAATATTCCATGTATATAATTATGCGTAGTACAAATTCAGTGATGGTCACTTGCGTGGGTTGGTATGTTAGTGGTAGTGTAAATGCAGTCGGTGCCCAATCACTGTTTAATCACCAAAGCAGACGACACACTAATTCCTCTTCATTTGTCAGTTTTGTCTTGAAGCCAATACCAGATCCTTACTTAGTTTCGAGTGAGTCTGATTGTGTGCTTGCCATGTCCATGTTTGTTTCGCTGTGAGTGCAGGTATCCTTGTTTGTGTGTGTGTGTGTGTGTGTGTGTGTGTGTGTGTGTGTGTATATGCACTTATTTGCATGTGTGCCTGAACACACACACAACACTATTATTTGTTCATGGTAGACTACGACATGCACTAGTAGTGCATGTCTCTCCCCACCCTAGTAGTGCATGTCTCTCCCCACCCTAGCAGTGCATGTCTCTCCCCACCCTACTCTCCCCACCCTACTCTCCCCACCCTACTCTCCCCACCCTAGCAGTGCATGTCTCTCCCCACCCTACTCTCCCCACCCTACTCTCCCCACCCTAGCAGTGCATGTCTCTCCCCACCCTAGTGCAATCAAAAGATGATGAATCCATGTTACGGATAAAGAGTGTCTCTTCTCTCACACACACACACACCCGGGTTAGTGTGTGTGCGTGTGTGAGAGAGAGGGTCAGTGTGTTTGTGTGTGTGTGTGTGTTTTTGTGTGTGTGTGAGAGAGGGTCAGTGTGTGTGTGTGTGTGTGTGTGTGTGTGCGCGCGCGCATCTGCGTGCACGTGTAAACACAAAATGACTGGCAGTTATCTGCCACCCTGCAGACCACAACGAACAGAGAGGAGCAGGCGTGTGGAGTTTAGTGGGGGATGGGGGAGGAAATATCCATCGGCAATGTGTGCGTGTGCGTGTGTGTGCGTGTGCGAACACGGGGATAGTGCGTGTGCAAACATATTAAAAGGAAGAGGGGAAGAGTGAAAATGTAGGCAGGAACGGAGCGAGAGGGAGAGAGATGAAAGCTAGTTTCCATCGCTCAGTGAGCATGGTACTGGAGGCTCCACCAGTAAATGGATTACCTTATCACAGAGGGAGCGATGGAGTTAGTGTGAGTGTGTATTTATGTGTTCGTGTACAGGTGTCGACACACACACACACACACACACACACACACACACACACTGACCCTCTCTCACACACACACAAAAACACACACACACCTCTCTTTTTGTTTCAATGCTAAAATGACACAAAACAGAACATTTGTCTTTTTTTCTTTCTTTGTTGTTTTACTCACCCCTGACATGGAAGCTGGCTGGTTTCTGCATTCCAATTACCAGTATCTTTAACAACACTGTTTTTACTTTTTCACTGGTTCACACTTTTTTGCCGATGGTGTCTAGACAGTTGTGGTTCCAGGTAAAGTCAGGTAAATTTAATTGTATAAGCCTTCATCATGCCTCCAGTCTCAACAGGCTTCACAGGTAATTTCTCATGATACCCCCTCGAAAAGGCAAGGAAACACCCCTTCATCTTCAAGGAAGATGCCTGGAGACGGGAGGCAGGAAGATGGATCCCTTCTTGTCAAGGTTCCGGTCTGTGGCACCGTCTTTTATCTCAACTTTCTTCGCGTCACACTACAGCTACATCTCCACACCTAAAACCTATCTATTTTATATTTGATAGTATAGTGTAGTATATCACAATATAGTATTATATAATATAGTATCACACAAGAAAGTATAATAGTATCGCACAGTAGGCCTACAGTATCAGTATATCGTTTAGAATAGTAGCAGCAATATATTATGTAGATATTATGGGATAACCTGGACCAGGGCAAAGTCTTGTGCGGTAATTCTTGTGCGGTAATAACATAAATGAGGTCTCATTTATATAAAATACAGCAGAGTGTGAAAAACACATTTAGAGCACTTTTAAATTAAGCCATGTCAGGTGAGGGACATATTGACGGATGTACTTGTCGTAAAGACCACATTGTAAACTCCCCTGATGTTTGCCCATTCAAAGCCCTGTTTAGCAAACAATCTACAATTATTTGGGGATCAAATTCTACTGCACTCATCCGGGGAAGCTAATTAAATAGACATCAGTGGGGAAAGGAGTTTGGGGAAACTATTAGGGCAGAGAAACTGTCTTGACTGAGACAGAGACAGAGCTGAGACAGAGCTCACACAAGCGTGTCCAATCCGGTCCGCGTGGGTGACGCGGGTGTCGGCGGAGGATGAGGTGTCACTCAAATGAAAGAGCGAGAGATGGGGAGCAATGAGGTGTGTCACACGCACACGCACAGGCATACACCCACACATCAACGAGAAGGTACACACACAGTCATAAAGAGGTATCCGTTTTCACATCCATAAACAAAATCTGCACTTTCACGCAATGGGGGTATTTGCCTAAACACAATGCACACACACACACACACACACACGCACACGCACACGCACACACACACACACACACACACACACACACACACACAGCCTTTCGGTTTGAGCATGGAAGTAGACAAAACAAGTCTGAGACTGAGGCATGACAGAAATAACAACAATTTAAGACAATCTTCAAAAACATCGAAGTGAACAAAGTAGCTGAAAAAACAGGCGCCAAAACTAACTTAGCATCTATGGTTCCTCTGATGTTGACACATCACACAGGCAAATGTCACCCAAGCGTCTGTCAGGTTTTGACTCCACACGCTGTGAATGTGTGTATGGGCCCTTTTCACAAATCAATTGTAGGGTAAAGTAATTTCCTGTTCCTGTAATTTTAACATTAGGTTTGTTTTATTTATGTCTGTAACAGCACCAGCATGGTCAATGATTATTAACTTGACTAGTTGTGTCTTTACTGGTGCACTGCCATACCCAAATGGAACAAACCCATAATTAACGTTATGAACTACTGGATGTATTGGATGCATATCCATCTTTGTGTTTGCCTGCGTTTTCCTCAATGCCTCCACCATTGGTGTGTATTATATATATATATGAAATGCATACATATGTCGCTACATGTTTTGGTTTAGTTTAAGCACATTTTCATTCAAGCTACCCAAACATCCCCGGGACACTGGGGATGTTGGCACTTTGAAGACTTGGTGGGAGCTGTACTTTGAAGCCTGGGTGCCAGACCTTTGCAGGCCAACACAGAAACAGACAGAGGCGGAGGAAAGACGTGAGGGGAATCCAATCGGAAGGGACAAGAGTAAAAGCACACAGAGAGCTTTCTAGCGGTGATCCTTCTGTGATCCCTAGGTTGTGTGAGTCGGAGGTGAGTGCAAACTCCCCGAACGCTCTAAAACTCTGATGGGCGGAGTGGTGTTTTGAGCATCGAACCCAACAGTAGAGTTAGGATCCAGATCCAGATAGATGGATACAGAGACAGGTCATTAAGGAGCAGGTAGGGGTTAGACAGTACAGAGATGGGTCGTTAAGGAAGCAGGTAGGGGTTAGACAGTACAGAGACAGGTCATTAAGGAGCAGGTAGGGGTTAGACAGTACAGAGACAGGTCATTAAGGAGCAGGTAGGGGTTAGACAGTACAGAGATGGGTCGTTAAGGAAGCAGGTAGGGGTTAGACAGTACAGACATGGGTCGTTAAGGAGCAGGTAGGGGTTAGACAGTACAGAGACAGGTCATTAAGGAGCAGGTAGGGGTTAGACAGTACAGAGACAGGTCATTAAGGAGCAGGTAGGGGTTAGACAGTACAGAGACAGGTCATTAAGGAGCAGGTAGGGGTTAGACAGTACAGAGACAGGTCATTAAGGAGCAGGTAGGGGTTAGACAGTACAGAGACAGGTGATTAAGGAGCAGGTAGGGGTTAGACAGTACAGAGACAGGTCACTATGGAGCAGGTAGGGGTTAGACAGTACAGAGACAGGTCATTAAGGAGCAGGTAGGAGTTAGACAGTACAGAGATGGGTCGTTAAGGAAGCAGGTAGGGGTTAGACAGTACAGAGACAGGTCATTAAGGAGCAGGTAGGGGTTAGACAGTACAGAGTAAGGTCATTAAGGAGCAGATAAGGGTTGGGCATTGAATACAGCTACAGGTGTTTAAGGAGCAGTTAGGGGTTAGACAGTGGAGTTTTTTCACAGATTCAGTGACATTTAATTCTGAATATCTCTGTAAACAACACAGAGCTGTAGTTCTTCATCTTTGTGTGGCGACCATTTCCTCATAGAAAATGTAAACACCACACTCACACACACACTCACAGACACACACACACACAAAATGGCGGAACAAAAACAAATAATATGCGAAGAACATGAAGCATAGGACTCCTACAAGGCAATATGCAATAGACATATGCAATAGGGGTCTGACAGTAGTTCTAGCCTGCATCTCCATCACGGTGGCAGGAGCTAAACCAGCACTGCTCCCATTTAAGCCTTCATTGATTGCTAAGAATGCCATAGGCATATTGTTACAGCTTTATTTTAAACTATGTTTCAACAACACAATAGCGTCTATATGGCTAGAGTTTTCAGCAGAGCCTTACTCCTCCAAAAGGTTTCATTGAGCCAAGGCCATGCAATATTTGGATGAGAAATGTTTGGCGCTTCAATATCTGTTTTCTGCTACTGTCATAATCCATATCCTCTTCCCTGGGTTTGTATGGAGCGGGCCATCATCTGTTTATTTTTATCATCACAGAATTAGACGCAATTTTGTTTTGTCACAGAAACATGAACTTACATGCATCTCCATTTATCCATCATTCCATACAACCATCCATCCATCCATCCATCCATTATTTTCTTCCTTAGGCGTCCCCTTTTCCCAGCCAGCCCTCCAAATCCCCCCTTCCTTCCTGTGCATGCTGCCTCTTATATATTTTCATGTCATCCTTACAACTTCCGCAATTGCTTTCCCCCCCCCCTCCTTCCCCTCTCTATTTCCCACCTCCTCACCTTCCTGCTCCTCTGACAGCTTTTTCCATCGATCCATTCGCCTCCCCCCGGTATGTGCAGCGAGGGTCTGTGCTGGAGGGGTGGGGAGGGATGGTGGTGCTGTGGTTGGTTTAGCTGTTCTGTTAAGCCTGGCTTGTGAGTGGTACCATGATCATATTGGTCATCTCATTATGTCTAGAGGGTGTGTGTGTGTGTGTGTGTGTGTGTGTGTGTGTGTGTGTGTGTGTGTGTGTGTGTGTGTGTGTGTGTGTGTGTTTACGCGCGTGTGTGTGTGTCTACGCATCCATGTGTTTGTGTGTGTCTACTCGTCCGTGTGTGTGTGTGTGTGTGTGTGTCTACGCGTCCATGTGTTTGTGTGTTTAAGCGTGTGTGTGTCTACGTGTCCATGTGTGTGTGTGTGTGTGTTTACGTGTGTGTGTGTGTGTGTCTACGCGTCTGTGTCGATCAATCTAGGTAGGTGTTTCAGTGACTGCAGTTCTTGAATTGATATGTGTGTGCAATCATGTTTCGTGTGTGTGGGGGTCTCTAAGGCCGTTTGTTGTTGTAAGAGACCCGTTAGAGGACAAGAGGAGAAAGCTGGGGAGAAGTAGGAGAGGTCTCACTGTGTCTCCCAGGACTGTGGCGGTAGTCTGGGGCCGTGCATCGGTATGGAGATGATTATTACAGCAACGCCATGCCCAATCCTCCATCTTCATGAGTATTAACAAGAACGTCTGGACTCACTTTCCTCGACAATCACGTCCTCAAAAAGTTTAGACCCGTTGTGAATCCTCGCTCATTTAGTGTAGCAACTAATTGCATTCTAACTTATAGAGGCTGTTAAAAATGGGCAGGTTTCACTTGACTTATTTGACTGTAATGCAAGCATTTCTATGCTCATTGAACTTTGCTTCCTGGCAAGTTCTTTGATTATAGATTTTGGCCAAACATTTTTGTTACATTTTCCGCATTTTCTGTGTGTGTGTGTGTGTGGTGTGTGCCTGTGCATGTTTGACTGTGTGTGTGTGTGTGTGTGTGTGGTGTGTGCCTGTGCATGTTTGACTGTGTGTGTGTGTGCGGTGTGTGTGTGTGTGTGTGTGTGGTGTGTGCCTGTGCATGCTTGACTGTGTGTGCAGTTGGGTCTATTTACCTCATCCTAGTGGAGGCGGCAAGACGTGAGCAGGCTTGGTCCAGGGAGCCTAGGGAAGAGGCTTTAGCAGAGCCGCTTCCTTGCTTTTCTTCTAAAACATTTGGCTGCATGTCAAGAAAACCAAAACCAAATACCAAACATGTTTGAAAACTAAACCTAGGCAAGACAGACCCCTGAGGAGTACAGCCTCACTCTCTGAACCGCGCTCGCTCTCTCTATTTCTCTCTTTCTCTTGCTTTTGCACACACCGGTATAGTTCATATACCGGTGTGTGTATGTGCGTGCATGTATGAGTGCCTGGGTGGTGTCCGTGTGCGTTTGCGGTTGTGTGTCAGAGCGTGTGTGTGTGTGTGTGTGTGAATGTGTGTTTGCGTGTGTGTTTGTGTTAGGAAGGGGGCACTAAAAGGACCACCGAGTCTCTACAGGATGAATAATGCAACGTGAGGCTGAAAGGCTCGAACTCAGCAGCTTGGCTCTCATCCAACCACGTTAAAGTGCCAGTGAAGCCAAAATATTGTTTTTGTTTTTGTCTTTCATTAGTTAGTATGTCTTTTATGATCTTCAACGTAGAAAGCTATGCCCCTTTGTCACTGCGACTAAAATAATACCGTCATTTGGAGCTAAACAGGTGTCAAATCCTATGTTTTCGCCAGTCTCAGCCAACCGGTTTGTGAACATGCCACTCTGCTCTGAACCCAGCGCCTGTTCTTTTGGAGATGACCAAGGTACACCGAGGGGGTACTCACACAGTTTCATACAAGCATCACTCATTGACGTGACAATGTCTCTGTCCTACAACTCTCAGCCCAAACCCCTTTTTTTTTTTATCTCATAGTGTTTGAATTCAAGATGAAGCAGGGGGTTCACTTCCATTTTAATAATAATAATCATACGAAATAAAAGCGCTTGAGGGAAATGTGTGACGTTAAAATAATTATCCAGATTTTGTGTTGCTGGCCTAGAATATCTAAAGGCTTTCACTTTCAATCTTTGATGAAAAGGAGATAGAAAAGAATGGAAAAAACAATACGTTGGGTTTTGTGGCCATGATTATCTAGCAAATGGAAAATCGCAGGTGTAAAGTCTGATTGATAATACATTGGTTACAAGGTGTATTTCAGAGTTGAATGGCAACCTATCTTTCACAGTGTCTAAAATAAATATTTAGTTGTGATGGAGTGAACAATGTCTATCAAGAAACCCATAACAATTCACCTGCAAAGCTGCACTAATATCAGAATGATATTATCAGCTCCTGGCCTTTTCCACCTTGAGCACATAAATCGATCATGCTGTTCAGTTCAATATCGTCATGTACCTCAGTTGACATTTAGCTGTTTTAATTAACATTTACTTTTTTTCATTTTTCTTTGATCGATTCTCGATTAAACTATGATTGTTTGACAAAAAAAACAGCTTAGACACAAAATGCTAATTCGCACACATTTTTCCTCCCAAATTTGTTAAACAGTTGCCAAATAAGCCTCTCTGCAGTCTGCTTTTATCGTGCACAGCTGCAATTTGGATTAGTTGTGGGATTTGGAACGGCGTCTAGCACCTCAGGAACAAAACAGGTCAGAAAGATGGACGCCCGCAGGCCTCCTTTCCTCTTCAGTGAAAGACCACAGATTCTTTTTCTCTATCTGCTCCATTTCCTTTTTAAGTAATTGGAAATTGGAAAGTTGGAATGCAGAATGTTCCGGCATTTGCCCCGGGGCTCCGTTTTTTCCCGTCTATAGTTTGAACCACTGTGGTAATGGACATAGACGACCGGCTGTACCCCCCCCCCCCAGCCCGCAATAGTGTTCCCTCGCTTCTTCCTAAATGTATGGAAGACCGTTGCGCTGCCGAGGAAATGTCTTGATATTCCCTGTTGCCTGGCCCACCAACGTCAGACGTTTTAATCCTCATGGACATGGCGGCCGGGTCAAGTGCTCGAAGTTTCACTGCTGTATTCGATTGCTCCAGCAAATTGGTTCTACAAAGGATTATCATTGATAATACGCACATTATATTATGTTATTTTGCATTTTCCCTGAGGTTTTTGTTGCAGGCTTTGTGTTGGACAATTTATCCAATGTTTTCGACAGAATGTTACTGGCATAGTGTTGTGTGTAGAGCTAATGTTGTCATTACAATTCTAATGGTGTTGCTATGGTTAGGGCCGGGGTCGGGAACCTTTTTAGCTGGGAGCCGTAAATATCAATCAATTTGAGATTTTTTTCCTTCGAGAGCCACATAATAGTTTTATTTGATGTGTTTATTTTTTATGTTTGACCTACATTATTATTAGTATACAATTATATGAGTATAATTAGTTTATTATTAAGTACTGTTGTTGTCACATTAGCCAACCAATAATAAATTGAACACTTATTGTTAATGCAATTTGTGGTGCTGCATGGTTTTGCTGATGGCCTTGTAGTCGGTTCGTACGTGGTGAGGTTCAGCTTCATGCAGGCGTTGAGGCTTCCAGCAGTAAAACGTGATGTTGGTCTTTATGTTCTTCAGACGTGAGGAAGACTTCTCGCATGCATACGTGGGGTCAAACATGGTCAGTACGGTGATACTGGCACGCTGCATTGTGTGGTATGGAGATGGGAACCTCATTCCAGGTTTTGAGAATCAGCTCATCTTCGGGTTTACGTTTTTTCATTTCTGTCCACTTGTGTTCACGCGCCAGCTCTGCTCGCTGACACAAGTCTTTCCAGCTCTCCATTCAAAGACTTGAATTTACTCACCCACATGTCGGACGCCTTCAGGTCAGCGACTTCCACTTCAAAATCTCCAATACAAACCTCAGGGATACACGTCAGGTCAGCTTGGTCCACTGCACACTCTGGGTGCAGTGGGCAGATGGGTGATGAATTTGAAATGCTCATGAAATGCTTCAAAAGGCTTTTTGAAGGACATCAGAAGATCGGACGTGAAGCCAGCTCTAGCTGCTGGAGATGATCAACTCAAAATGTTGAGTGGGGTCACTTGCTAAGCATGCATCTCTCAGTTCTCGCAGTCTTTCAAAATGCAGAAGACGACCGGTTTCAACATCCCTGATTAAGAGTTCCAGCTTGCTTTCAAATGCAAATACTGCCAGTTTAAGGGACAAGACCGTATTTCCGATGCCTTGCATTTTCACATTGAGCTGGTTTAGATGCCCAGTGATGTCCATGAGATAGTGAAACTGCAGGAGCCACTGGATGCTCCACATCTTTCATTTCATGAAATATTCTGATTTCGAGTAAAAAAAAATCGAAGTGCATTTCCCACAATTTGTGGAAAAATGTGCACATTAAGAACATCGTTTTGAGAACACATAACGTTATTTCCTCCATTTGTTCAACTCCACTGACCAACCAATCACTGACCTGTCAGATTATCGTCACAGCACACAAAGACGTGAGGGGGATTAGAAAGTTAGGAAGTCTTCTGAGTTTCTTAAGACAACAACAATAGCAAAGACAACATGTTGAATCAGACAACCGAGTCGTGTGTGCTAGCTTAACCATGGGCGCACTTAAGCTTCACTTAACAAATGGAAATTAATTGAATATTAATAGTAAATAACAAGAGAAAGATCCGTTGACAGACAGTTCATAAAAAGTGGTCATATTAAACATATTTTGTGCTGTATATTTGGGGGGACAGATTGATCTTTTGTCAGTATTGGGTGGGACACGACCCCCCCTAAAGAATGTGTGGGTTAGGCCAATGCAGGTCGGGTTGCAATGGTGACGGTGCTGGTGGTGTTGTAGTAGTGCTGGTGGTGTGGCTATGGTGACTTCTGGTGGTGTTGTAGTAGTGCTGGTGGTGTGGCTATGGTGACTGCTGGTGGTGTTGTAGTAGTGCTGGTGGTGTGGCTAAGGTGACTTCTGGTGGTGTTGTAGTAGTGCTGGTGGTATGGCTATGGTGACTGCTGGTGGTGTTGTAGTAGTGCTGGTGGTGTGGCTATGGTGATTGCTGGTGGTGTTGTAGTAGTGCTTGTGGTGTTGCAATGGTGATTGCTGGTGGTGTTGTAGTAGTGCTGGTGGTGTTGCTATAGTGACGGTGTTGTTGTTATAGTAGTGCTGGTGTAGTTGATATGGTGATAATGGGGTAGTAGTGCTGTTGCTATGGCATTGGTGTTATCGTACAAGTGCTGGTGGTGTTGCTGTGGTGATAGCGGTGTTGTTGTAATGGTGCTGGTAGTGTTGCTATGGTGTTGTTCTTGTTAAAATAGTGCTGGTGGTGTTGCTAGGGTGATAGTGTTGTTGAAGTGCTGACAATTAGACACTTATTTTTGGATTCCCTACAGTTTGATATGTGTGTGTGTGTGTTTATTCATGTTGCCTTGGGTATTGGGTGTACATTTGAAATAGAGCAGCACTACTGCCAAAACATTGAAATGTCTCGGCTCCATTTCTCATCTTTTGTTTACATGAATGGGTTTGAATGCAAGTCCTCTTCATGAAGAATCTCTGGATGTATTACATCATTACAGATAGAGGCTGAAGCTCATTGGTAGCAAAAGGTTCATTCATCTCCTGAATGAGCCACTGATAAAGGAGAGAGCACTGCTGACAAGTCTCATAGACAGACTCAGTGGTAATTAAAGGCAAACAAAATGGGACAATAATACATTTTATGATTCAGTAACACTCCATCATTCTTTCCTAGATGCTCCCTTCATATATCCTCATCTTTTCCCTCCGCCTTTTGTCAGCAATAGTACTTGTGGACACACACATACACACAGTCATCCCGAAAGAACACCAATGGAGGACCATTTTAGCCTTTGATTGTCTGCAAGTTTCACATCATACACTACACACACACATACACACACACACATCGCACGCAGACATGCTCACCAATCATTATGAACGAATGCCATGCCATCTTCAACCATAACTTGCATAAACCTTTCATAATTTCAACATTTTGGTGGACATAAAGCTGTATGCCCTTATTTGGGACGGTTCAGGCACAGCTCATAATTAAACCAGAAATAAAGAGTGCATTTGATGAAATAGAGGAATAATATTATATATTATATATTATTATATTATTATTATTACTCTTTAATTAACTTCCTCCTTTATTTCTACTATTTGTATTCACCTTTTCTCCCTTCATTTCTTACCTTTTTTTATTATTTTTCTGGTTATCTTTTTGTTGTATTTTTTATAGTACTCTGGTTCTCCTTATCTTCTCCCCCTCATTTTCCATTTTCTTCCTCATGTTTCTAGAATTGTTCTTCATTGCTGGTCATTATCTCCATTCATTCATTCTCATTTGCTTTCTTTAACATTTATTTTTACTCCTGGTCTCCTCCACTTTCTTTTCATTTCTTTTATATCACCTGTAGTAAAGACCAATGCTACACGCCACCTAGGTGGCTGCCACACTCCACCTAGGTGACTTCTTTTGAGCTCCTCCAGACGAAGGACGAGGGTGGAGGTGTTAGAAATCCGGTTTATTGTAAAGGTTTGATACTGATACATGGCCTGTTGTTGTTGCCATCTGGAAGAACTTCGAGTGTGTGTGGAGATGGCTGGTGTGCAGCCTCACCCCGCCCCAGAGTCCAATCAGACTCGGCCGGGTGAGGCTGCTTGAACCAGCCATCATCCACACCCACTCCCACATCACCTTTCTTCTATTCTTCCTTCTCTTTTTGCTCTGTATCCACATCCAAGCCTCCTTCAACGTTCTTTCTCTCAGAACCCCTCTCTTTTCGACACGTTCTCCTCTCCAGCACTTTACTCTCTCCTCCAGTCCACTCTCCTCCCCCCCCCGAAGGACTGATAGGAGGTGTCTGCCAGCTGCTCTTGCTCCACTACCCAGAACTCACTGCCAGGAGGAAACATCCTGTTGGGGAGGCATTCTCCTTTCTCTCCTCCTCCAGGCCACTGTCCGTCTCTCATTGGCCTTCCTACTCCGTTACCACAGTACTCTCGTTCTCTTCCCTCCCCTCCTTGACTGTCCTCATCTTCTCCACCTTTCATCCCACCCAAGTTCTCCCCTCCCTCCTCCAGCCATTGCTGCTCCTCCTCATGCTCTTGGTGGTGGGTGTGCTGGTCATGATGGTGGAAGGTGGATAGGCCTACTGGCAGGGAGCCCAGGCTGGTGTTTCCACATCCACAATGAGACTTGTTCTGGATCAGGGGTCGAAGGTCAAATTGCAGTTGACCACATTCAGTAAATATTTTAGACAAAATCTCTCTCTCTCTCTCTCTCTCTCTCTCTCTCTCTCTCTCTCTCTCTCTCTCTCTCTCTCTCTCTCTCTCTCTCTCTCTCTCTCTCTCTCTCTCTCTCTCTCTCTCTCTCTCTCTCTCTCTCTCTCTCTCTCTCTCTCTCTCTCTCTCTCTCCCACAGACCCACTCTCCCAAAAGTAGTGTTTTTCTTTCAGGAACAATTCGCGCCGCACAAATCTAATTGTTGATTAAATATTCTAGCAACATATTCTCTTTTGCAGTACACACTGCCTACTGCGCTGGTGGTGCAAGTCTGTTCTTGTTTATTCAAACAGACAGCCTGCACAAACAGGCAAATGCAGGATAGCCTTACGCTAACAGCCAATTATCAGAAATCTGCTCTCTTGTGAAAAAATGACACAAATAACGTAAGACAGACTGCTGTTCAGTTTTAGGATGCAAACCCACGGTTTACCTCAGCACATAGCCTAATTTATTGTACTACGATTCTAGTTCACAGAAACGGCAGAAACTTTTAAATCCACAAAGTAGCCGCGTCTGTCAATGTTTTGGTGAAAGCTGGTCTCTTCGCCGCCATCTCAGATGTTAACACAAAACCAAATTCTTTTTTTCAAAGATTGAATTGATGAGCCTGCTCCTGTCACTGATATAACGTGTAGGAAGTGAACACTTTACTCCTGACTGTTTTGAGAATTGTATGCAGAAGTCTTATGGGTTTTGCACAAAGATTTAGAAGCTTCTGGGGGCATGATACTAGATGAGGGCAAAAATGTTGAGTTACATATTAGCCCTTTTAAGTCCCATAGGGATGTTTGTTGGGCTAAATAAATACTTCACAAGTAAGTTAATTGAACAGAGTTTTTTTTAAAGGATTTGAACCAAAGATCTTTAATTGAACAAAGTAGAAATACATTTTAAAAAAGTAAGTTATGACAAACAGAAAGTACAATCTACATTTTCTCTCTCCCTTACTTTCCGATACACGGACTGACTCACACATGGATGATTACAAACTGTGGTCATAATATTTGGCAGCAAGGATACAAAAGGATGTTGTAGAATTTCACTCTGTCATTCTCAGACGAGGGTCCATTTCTATTATCCCTTTCAGCAAATCCACAAATGCCATAAATACATCTTTATCTTCCTCTGGATACTACAGAATTTGGAAACAATGTAAATTGAATTACACTTAAAGCCACATATATTTCAGTTATCTGTCAACTACTATTTAAATATCCACCAACGATGTCATGAAGTATTCTCTATCCTGCTCCATATCAGATTTGTTGTAAAGCTCCTCTGGAGTCTAAAACAGCAAATATTCAAGATATATTATACTGGTATAAAAAAATCCCTACCTTCATATATTGCATTTCTTTTCATGACATATACAAATAAGCATTAATACCTTGAGGCACCAGCCATGATTTAGAGAGCTCTGATTCTTGGTGAAATACCAGTTGGTTTTAACACCATCATCTAACAGGTGCTCAGATGGTAGGCCATTTGTGTCCATGATGCCGGCCAGCTGGAGAGACAACACAGAAACCCATTAGCCTACATTATAAAGAACGGATCCACAAAGCTCTAAAGATTTGTGTCTAATGTGTTCCCACTATAAGGGGATGACTGGTGGCTAAGTAATACTGACCTGGTACTATTCATCGGTACAGCTCCCGAAAACAAGGAGGCAATCATAGGGCTGACGAGAAATACACAGTTAGCACGGTCATGTTTCCACAGTACTATACGAGACATTGTACACTTTGACATTTCCCATGCGTATGACCAGGTGTGACCAGGCCTTGGTAGAACTCACTTGTATCGCCTGTAAGGTATTGGCGAGTTCTAAATCGGAGAAGGCCAACCCAAAGTCAATCAGTTTGACATTTAGCGGTTGGTTTGGCTGATGAACAATCATGATGTTGTCGCCTTTTAACTCAATGTGGATTATTCTGATGACCTTCAACGCTGCGAAGGCGGCGGCAAACGGCAGTTACAAAGGCTTAAAGAAGGATAACTGTTTTCCACATTCATAATTAATATCACTGATTGTCATCAGTGCTGTTTACAAATACCCACACTAGAACAATACAATATGTAGCTGTTGATTGAAACAAATTTCCAGAAGGCTCAGAGGTTGGACGTGTCTAGCGTTCATGTAATTAAAAAGGCTGGTGTGGTGGACTTGTCTGGGTCCAAGAAGCGGATTCATTCCAACATTGTAATCTGTAGATGGATGCACTATTAAGATCATAGAAAGATATTCAACAGTTCATGTTGCTTTTTAGCGCAGGGAGAAAAAACAGCAAGCGAATCAGGTATGATTAAACATTGACATCAAAAGGAGGGACAAAAATCGACCTCTTCCACCATGCGCCAACCATGTCTTCATTCATAGACCTCGTAAGTGATGTGCGTCACAGTCACGCCCATGTTGCCAAAGTCAAATTCCCTATCTGAAAATGTATGGGGTTTTACATATCTGTCTCCGTAATAGCCAGTGATTATCACAGGATTTCCTAAAAGTAATGTCTTATCTGCGTCAATTTTGCCCTCGAATGGTTCCGTAGAGCATTCACAGTGTACAATTTGTAAACTTCTTAACTTCGGCGCCAAACTGTGCGTGGTGAAAGCACAGGCCTGTGGGCTGCTGTTGATTTGCTGCTGCGGCAGCGGTGACAACCACTGTCTCCCCGGCCAGCGATTGGGTTGACATGGGCGGGGTACAGAACGGCCGTGCAGTGTTGCTGAGTGGCGGAGAAGAATTGATCGGCCTCTTTGGCCAGAGCCCGGTAATCCCTAGTTGTCATGTTAGCCAAAGCTGCTCGTACCTGCGCGGGCAGTTGTTGCTCGTTGCAAGAACAGTTCGGTGAAAAGGAAGCACGGCTTGTGATTTCCCAGGAGAGTGAGCATGCTGTCCATCAACTCTGATGGCTTTGACTCGCCAAGGCTGTGCAGAGAAAGAAGCTGATGTCTCTAGATGTCTTCAGTGCCGCCCATTTGCCTTGCTCAGGAGGGTCCTCGAGAATACCCACGACCCGGGCTGCCGAGTTTCCGAGGGCTGAGACAACAAAGGGTTACGACCCCAATTGGTATCCAGGGGTATTTTGGGAGTAACAAAGAATATTTTTCCGGGGGACAAGGAGGAGTCACAGACAGAGGTAAAGGTTAACAAAAAGGTTTATTATGATAACGAAAAACCACTTTCCCAAAAGGGGAAAACACAAAGTGAAACAACTACTAGTCACCAAAACTACAACTAAACACTAACTAACCAAAGTAGCTCACTCTACCAGTTCCAAGAGATAACAAGAAACAACACTTCGTTCACTAGTTTCCACAAATGCAGCACATTAACTGCTGAATGGCCCACTGGCTCCTGTGCTCTCGTCCGCTCCCAGCTTATATAGCGCCTACCCTGAGCAGGTGCACTCAATTTCCTGATTGCTTGAGTCATGAAGGAGGAGGGAAAAGCAGTAGGCTGGGGAGAGAACACAGTTAGTCACACAAAACACACTACGACCGTAACACTCCCCCCCATAAGAGCAAACGGGTAGTTTGCAACATTAGAGCAACCACTAACTCTAATTGTCACATCACAGGGGAAGTCGAATACTCACTTCCCCACTGTCACATAAGATGGTCTGTTACCTGTACATCTAGTGCTAAAAATGTACGAGTCGGTAACCTGCAATCAGACCTCCTTACCGTCAGAAGTGTCAAAGATGCCTCCACGAGCCGCTGGAACACCACGTTCAAGCTGGCTAAATGGTCGGCCCAGGTGTCAGAGTACACCACCACATCATCTAAATGCACATTGCAACAGGGAACATCCCCCCAACACTAGGTGCATCAACCGCTGAAAAGTAGCGGGTGCATTTCTCATGCCAAAGGCCATTACTGTGTACTGTAGGAAATGGTCAGGTGTTACAAAAGCTGAAATATCCGAAGCCCGCGAGGTTAAAGGAACCTGCCAATATCCCTTTAACAGATCTAACTTCGTAATGAACACCGCTGGGCCAATGCTGTCTATACAATCTTCCATCCTAGGCAGTGGGAAGGAATCTGGTACAGTAACTGCATTGACACGGCGGAAATCAGTACAAAAACGAGATGTGCCGTCAGACTTAGGAGCCAACAAACATGGTGAGCTCCAGGGGCTGCGACTGGGCTTAGCTAAACCATTTTCTAACAAATACTCGGCCTCTTTCCTCATGATCTCCCTTTTTGCCATGGGACAACGGTAAGCATGCTGCTTGATAGGGACTGCAGTACCAACATCGACATCGTGATGTAACACAGTGGTGCATGATGGCACATCATGGAATAGAGTAGGACAGGAGTGCAGCAAATGGATTACATCTTTCTGCTGACAATCGGGAAGATAGGATAGATGTGTTCCTATTTCAGACATCAACTCCGAATTCAGTAGCCTACCACATTGTGGACCGTTGGCAATTATAGCCAAACCATCATCAGACACGGTTTCCACACAAACCAACGAAGCAGATTTTGCTTCAGGAGCAACAGTATCCAAGATTACCTTCTGCTTTACTTGTACAGCCTCCCTGGAATGATAAGGCTTAAGCATGTTGATATGGCATAGCCGTGTTTTTCGTCGACGCTCAGGGGTGTGGATGATGTAATCGGTGGTCGACACCTTACTCTCCACCACATACGGACCTGAGAAACGAGCTGTAAGAGCAGATCCAGGCAAGGGTAGTAGTACCAGAACTTGATCGCCTGGCCGAAACTGTCGTTCAACCGCTTTCCTGTCAAACCGTGTTTTCATACTCTCCTGGGAAGAGGAGAGTGCCTCTTTAGCCAACAAGGAGGCACGATGCAGACGTTCCCTACACTTGGAGACAAAATCTAATACATTAGTCTCTTGAGTGGAATTTGACATAAACCGCTCCTTCAACACTTAAAGTGGACCACGCACATTATGGCCAAACACCAGTTCAGCTGGGCTGAACCCGAGAGACTCCTGGGTAGCGTCACGAACAGCAAAGAGAACAAAGGGAAGCCCCTCATCCCAATCCTTCTCTGTATCGTGACAGTACTTCCGTAACATTGACTTCAAAGTCTGATGCCACCGCTCAAGTGCACCCTGTGACTCTGGATGGTACGCACTAGACACTGAATGAGATATACCTAAGGACTGCAAAGTCTGTTTGAAGGTTTTGGAGAGGAAATTAGTTCCTTGATCCGTTTGAACCACTTTGGGTAAACCAAAGGTAGTAAAGAACTTAGTCAGCGCTTTTGTAATGGTTGGCGCTGTGATTTTCCGCAAGGGGATTGCCTCGGGAAAACGAGTGGTAACACACATCACAGTTAGCAAGAACTGATTACCAGACTTCGTCTTGGGCAGAGGGCCAACGCAATCCACAATTACCCGTGCGAAAGGCTCACCAACAGCAGGAATAAGTCGTAAGGGGGCCGGAGGCACTGCTTTGTTGGGTTTTCCGACTATCTGGCAGGTGCGGCAGGTCTTACAAAAACGCTTAACATCAGCTTTCATTCCTGGCCAAAAGAAATGTTTCAGCATTCGGTCATATGTCTTCGTGACCCCTAAATGACCAGACCATAGATGCTCATGTGCTAATTCTAGCACCTGCTGCCGACAACCAATTGGAACCACTAGCTGTTGAACCGTGCCCCAATCCTCAACTGAATCATCTGATGATTCAGCTAGCCGCGAAACCCACTTACGCATCAACACTCCGTCATCCAGACGGAATGACTGTTTCCTACTGTCCTTACAATCATTTTCCTTGACTGCGGCGAAACACTTTGATAGGGAAGAATCCCTTTTCTGAGCACTTATCAGTGCTTCACGAGTCAATGACAACGGTGCCTCAGAAGCACTAACAACCTCTTCCACCTTTTCACGCTCCTTCAATGTGCAATCCACCAACCCGTCATCAGGTGACAACACTTCCTCAGACAAAATAAAAGAAAATAGGGAGTCTGACAATTCTACCTCTTGAGCCTGTTTTTTAGCTTCAGCCCTAGTCAAAACACTAACCTTAAACACATCCGGATGATGGCTAACCAGGTCATCAGGGTCAGATTCAGTAATGGGAACACTAACAACCTCAGGAGTAGGGTAGACCTTCCCTCCCGCTATGTCGTTACCCATTATGAAGTCAACGCCTTCGACAGGAAAACTGGGGCGGACAGCAACTGGGAAGAAACCCGTAATCAAATCCGATTTCACATGAACGTAATGAAGAGGTGCGGGTACAAAATAGACAACAAAATAATGTTTGGTGTCGCGGGCAAACCAAACTTCAGACGGTCATTCCCAAAACTCCCAAAACTAACTGCGTTAGTCTTCATGTGTGCACTAACAAACATTGGAATGGTCCAAAAATTCCTACACCAATGTCGGAGTCGGCGGGAACAAACAACTGTTGTTCACTGCTGAGCCAAATGGGCGGAGCTTGACCTAGTCTAGCTCTGCCTCTCTGGACCTAGTCCAGCTGATTGGGTTTTACGCTAGCCAATCAACCCAGTTATGGTAAGGTTTATGGTAAGGTTTACAGGCTAAGGTTGTGGTTAGGTTTAAGTGTTAAAGTGTCAGTGAACCCACCCAATTTGAACTTTATGAGATTTAAATAAATCCAACTTTGTGATTCTTTTTTAGTACCGTCATTGTGTGTGAGCGTTATAATGAGCGACATTGTATATGAAATACGCCACACACCATGGGGATATACTGAGAAGCTTAACCCTCACGCTGACGCAGAGATAAACCAGAGGCTCCGGAGCTATCGATAGATGCTACTTGAACTTGTGCCACCAAGTTGTATGAGTGAGTTGGGGTCGCAACCAACATTGCATCACTACCCCATTCGTCACACCTACGACCAACATTGTGTTATTACAAACACCATAATAACACAATGTAACAGTCTTATGGCGTACTATACCAGTGTCTATGTAGCTCCTGCCACAGTACCATCAAACAATCTTTCATTGAAAATATTCCAGAAACAAAACAACCAGGTTGTGTACCCAGACAAGAGAGAGCCTTCTATAGCACGTATTAGCGGGGAGGTGGGCGGAGGTCTTACTTAATGCACCTCCGTTGATGTGGAGCTGGTACACAGCCAGACAGGAATGAGAGTGCCAATCAATTCAACTCTAAGCAACAGAAATCCTGATAGACGAAAGGACTCCTTCACCACGAGACACTCACCGCCCCCAAAACAATTTCTCGCTTGAGTAACTAAAACCCCGCCACTCTGTGGGCAAGTGTGCGCCAGGAGACTTGGTCCTTATATTTTCTGGCGTGCGAGAAGTGTCTTCAACCACATATGAACAGGCGCTACACTGTTTTAATGGCGGCTACCGTCTGGGAGGATAATTGCTATTGATCTTAACTCGCAGAGTGGGGTTACTGGAAGCTATTTGTTAGGTTAGCGTTCTCTAAATGTTATTTTAAATATCCTGATGAACCCACACCACAGCAAGTTGACGTTGAGGATATTAATAAAGATAAAACACTAACACCACCTCTAAATCCCCCTAAGATGTTATTTTCTGACCACCGTTCATTGTACAGTGTTTCACAGTGTATTTCTAGAAACACAAAGAGTAGGAGCTTGACCCTTGGAAACAGGGTGACCAGATCCCAACAAACCAAATGTGGTTCCCACATTGCCCAACATAAAGAGTATTGTGTTGGAAAATGTGGGACACGTTACCAATGCTGAGATGTGGTCTAAAAATGTCTAAAACAATAAACATTCTAACATCACAAAAAAACTCTCAGAATCGCCTTGCACTGGCTTGAACCAGTTACAGCCTTCTCCACAGTCTTTAATTTAGCTGCATTTCCTTTTCTTTGTGGTAGTTTCCATCATATTCCGTCTATATCCGCAGAGCTTGTGACTTTGTGGTGCCTCGCAATTTTCAGCTTTGCGCAGCAGCCAGCACAGACGGTGACAGGTTAACCTGCACTTGACCCACATATGCGCAGTTTGATTGATATCAAGCACAGCCCCATGTTGACAACCTTCCCTGTTTTCGTCACAGTCATTGTACGAAAGCCAGATGTGAGAAAAGTGTCTGTCCTGCAGTGGAAAGCGGGACAAGGGATCAAAATGCTGTGCGGTTCCGCCTGAAGCGGGACACCTAGTCACCCTAGGTGTTTAAAATAATACATTTGGCTGTAAGCTGATGCCGATACCAATGTTTGTTGTTGTTCGTTTCTTTTGTTTTTATTGTTATTTATTCTCCCTTTTGTGCCAGGGAAACAAATAAAAGGTAATAAAAAAGAAAATGTGTGAACTGTTTTAAAGTCTTCAGCCCTTCATCACACTATCTTTAAATGAGCACATATTCAATCATACACATTTATAAAACAACCTTTAATGTAACCTTTAAAGGTTATATTAAAGATATAAAGATCTTTAAAGATCATTTTTGTGAAAAATATCTCTCAAATTTGAAGTGTCACAAAAGATAAACATCTGCCACTGCCATCAATGAATGTCATTTTATTTGGCCACGGGCCGATGGCAGTAAAAAAGTCTAATTTCGGTCGATACCAATGTATGGCCAATAAATCGGTGCTTGCACCAGACCGGCATCGCGTCATCAAGCCCAAAGGCTGCGGCCCCTTCTGGAGGAAAGAACAGCGCCTTCCCATTAGGAGGGAAACAGGAAAATGCTGAAAGCGGTGGTGTTGCAGGTTGTAATGGTTTTTTAAATATAGATGTCTGGATGTTTGTAGATGGATAATCCAACATGTGTACGTGTCAGGTAAGCGACGTCCGGCCACTGTGTCGGGTCATCCATCCACTCTGGGAGACTGAAGGGGCATGACTGCTGACCGATCACCTTTCGTTTATTAAGGAATCCCAAACGCTCAGGTTCAGGCAAGGCGGAAATAAACATACAAACTTATAAAAGTTGTAATCCAAACACGTGTCCACACAAAGGGGCATCACGTTTATGCAAAGTACCCTTCTGTTCAGTTCTCGTGTATTCCTAATAAAAAGTCAGAATAACACAAATGGCCGAGTACATGCATAAAGGGTGACACGTGTGCACTTCTAAAGAAAATAAATACATTTAAGTTAATGCCCTCATGATGAGGCATGGGCAGTTCAGGCACCTTTTCTTACCTCTACCCTTGTCTATCTTATCCACTTCCTAGCCTCTTTATTAGTTTACCAGCTATTATTTACATTATGCATTTATTAGAATGCATTTTAATGTGTTAATTGTTATTATGACAGACTATGTTGTCAAAATCTACATGATAAAATGGCCAGTTTAGGGCATCCATAAATAGCACATTTGTTCTGACCTATCGACACAAACATGATTCCTCTCAATCTCTCAATCTAAGTCTTAAATATTAGCTAAAGAAAGTAAGCCTAGAAGGTTTGGGAAATTCATTGAGAGGGGACCATCTTGTTCAACAAACAACCACAACGTCCTTTCTTGCAATGGCAGGTTGTTACGTCCCAATGGCATGACCAAACACACACACACACACACACACGCACACACACACACGCACACACAGTGGCTTCTATTCAGGGGAGCATGATTATTTGACGACTGAGGGTTCCAGTTTCGTGAGCAGCCTTTTGTTAATGTGATCCAGCGGTGAATAATTGAACAGCCCATCGGCTCGCAGCACGGGTGCCCTGAAACACTGTGTACTCCCTGGGTAGGCAAAGCACAGAAGGGGCAGAGGAACACGAGGTTAGCTCCCTAGCCACTGCCTCCCCGTCCTCATACCTTTCATTTGACATCATTCTGAGCGGTTCATTCCCTGACAGACCCTTCCACCATCGCGCACCTCAGTCCTGCGTCCAAGGATCTGTTGGTTCATCCAGCTGTCCATTCATCCTGTCTCTCCCTCTCTTCTCCTCGCCTTGACCTCATTCTGTCCCCAGGAGGAAGCTTCTTCCCCCCCTCCCCCCCCCCCACACACACCGCCAGACCACAGAGACGACATGGAGGAGATTCAGAGGAAGCTGACTCAGCGGTATGAGGGGGCCAAGCAGAGGAAGGTGAGTGTATGTGACATTATATTCAAAACATTAAGAAGAAAAAGTTGGAAGAACACACGCCACTATACGGAAGCTTGCCAGGTCTATGTGCATTCCAGCCTGAAATACAGGTCATTTGAAAAGCCATTGTGTGCGTGTGATTATATTCTCCGTTGATTGCTAATTGGAATTTCACACTCTGTGATTTGATTTGAAGTAATTGGATTTAATTCTGAAGCATTTGGCTGTAAAACATTTTTGTAAAAAATTCACAAATTGAAATGCATTTCAAAGCATTGCTTCTTGTTGTGAGAATAATACCAGCCTTTAATTTATTTGTTGCTGTGTTTGTATTTCCATCTGTTATTGCACATTAATACCAAATGTAATTTTGTTAATGACAATATAAGTTTCACTGTGGTGACTGAAACCTAAGTGAAGATGGGTTAATATTATATTAACTAAATATTAAACTGCTAAAGGTGAAATCTTTCTCTTTAACATCAGTGGTGCATCTTTACCCAGTGCAAATATCTTTGTCAGGGTTTAATGGTAAAAAGTAATACAGTAGGAGTCTGGGAGCCATTGCGGTAATGGTAGGTTTGGATATATTAATCCCTCATGCATATATGCATATCCCTCATGTTTATATTTAGAAGGAGCACATTTGACATGGAATCTTTTCACAGGGACAAGAAAATAGGTGAAAGTAGTTTTCCCTCATGCTGTCCTCTGCTAATTCACACCTTAGACAATCCTCTTAAAACGTGCACTACAAAACCCCCAGTGCTTGGAACAAAACGCCTGCCCCCACATCGACATTAGGGAGAGAGAGCTCTGCCAACAATACAGAAATAGCCTTAGCTTGAGCCGCCTCCCCTCCCCCCTCATTGTTATCCTACCATTCAACACCTCAACCTGCCACCGCCAGGTTTTCATAGGAAAAATAAAGAATATACAAAAGAATAACTAGTTCTGGTGTGAAACAAACATCCACGTTCTGTCCAAGTTCCAAACAGTAGAAGTTCTGGGTGTAGAAGAAGTTCCCCTCCCTCCTGCCAGTACTTTGAGACAACCATCTGGCTCTGCTAATTAGCCTAGCCCATGGGTGCAATTAATGAGAGTGGAATCAGCTGGCTGAAAAAAAACAAAAGATTACGCTGAAAGAAAAACTGAGCAAACAATAAAATACAAAGGGCAGAACGTTTGCCGTGGCGCCCTGCAGGTGAGGTTCAAACTGGCGTCGTCGTACAGCGGCCGGGTGCTGAAGCACGTGTACGAGGACGGCCAGGAGGTGGACAGTCCGGAGGAGAAGTACCCCCACAGCTTCCTCCACCGCAAGATACCCCCCAGCCACCTGGAGCTGGAGCAGCTGTGTGGCTTCCAGGAGGCCCCCCCCGAGGACCGGCCGGGTGAGCCCTTTAGCACGCAGCACCACGCTACGCTAGCCCAGGCTCTAAGCGATACCTTGCATGCTATACCTTTATGTTGGGGTGTGGTTGTGTGTGTGGTTGTGTGTGTGTGTGTGTGTGTGGGGGGGGGGGGGGGGGGGTCCTGTGTGTGTGTGTGTGTGTGTGTGTGTGGGGGGGGGTCCTGTGTGTGTGTGTGTGTGTGTGTGTGGGGGGGTCCTGTGTGTGTGTGTGTGTGTGTGTGTGTATGTGTGTGTGTGGGGGGGGTGGTCCTGTGTGTGTGTGTGTATGTGTGTGTGTGTGTGTGTGTGTGTGTGTGGGGGGGGGGTCCTGTGTGTGTGTGTGTGTGTGTGTGTGTGTGTGGGGGGGTGGTCCTGTGTGTGTGTGTGTGTGTGTGTGTGTGTGTGTGTGTGTGTGTGTGTGGGTGGGGTGGGGGGGGGGGGGGGGGGGGACCTGTATGTGTGTGTACCTGTCTTACATAACACCTTCAACCTGTGCCTATTCTGACTGCAGCCATCACTTTTGCTCCAGTGTGAAATGATAACAATAATGAGTAAAACCCATCCACTGCTCGGTTCTTTCAAAGGTGGAGACACTTCTTCTCCCTAACATGGCCATGGGTTAGGTTTTATTTCATCAATGTTCATGATTGAATATAGAACAGAACGAATTAAAATGCAATTTTAAACAAAAAAATACCGTCACGGCCACAGTGGAAAAAGGCCATAATAAGTTTAAAACAAAAAGTCATGGGACAAAAGTTGTTCAGTGGTGTTTTCATGTGTGTCCTATGTGTCTGTATGCAGGTGTGTACCCACCCACCGGTGTGATCGCCCAGCGCATCAATGTCTACAGAGGGATGGGCGGCTACAAACCTGCAGTGTCCCAGGGCGACGGAGCACAGGGGGACCCCGATGTAAGGCAGTGTGTGTGTGTGTGTGGCTGAAGCTTGAGTGTGTGGCTGGTTCTGGAGATTAGGGACTAGCAATATGCACTGCAGCGAATAACACAAATAGGAATGTAGAGGAGAACCTATGAATATAAGAATATACCTCCTTTTTGTCAGGTAAAGCGTGAACAAAATTACTTTGTGCTTTCAGCATCATTTAATTTCATGGAATACAAAAAAGTATTATTTTATTTGCGATTTGTATTTGGCAAACAATCATAGATTAAAGATTTGGCAAAATGAAGCAAAACAATTGTTAATTTGTATAGACTAAATAGACTAATAAATAATGTCCCAAACGACCAAATATATCATTTTAATTGCATGGTTTGTTACAGCATCTTCATTAGTCCAGTGAAGGATACATCGATGCCTCGTTGCTGTTCTGTCTCTTGTATGGAAGGCTAGGGCTTGATACAACTATATTCTGGACATGAATTCTATCAAGGACTTGTTGATCCCTTCGGTATGTTGTCTGGATTTGATGTTCACTAGGTCAGCATTAATACTAGCCAGCTGAATGACGGCTGAAGATTATTGTCAGGAAAGCATCTTTGTCTTGCTGAATAGGGACCTTTCTATGGTCGTAAAGATTGGCTTTTCATATTCATAGTCCATATTATTTTATTACATGTAAAGAATCACAAACAGGGACGTTTATGATTGGACCAAAAAATGGCCCGGGACTTTATGACCCAGACTGGCCCACGACAGGCCCGATCCGAGCTCAGTGCGTCCACTGGTCTGTCTACGTACGGCTCACCGTCATATTCCAGTTCTGATTGGCTGTTTGGGAATCTTCCCCAATCTCCAGAAGACCAGCCCTGTCACAAATCAGGTTTTAGATGAACGATCTAGAGTCTGATCAGAGATCTGCACGTCCTAATTGGCCCGTACACAGACACTGTGACAGGACCGCTGGATCCCAGACGAAAAGCATCTGCGTGTTAAGATGGTGTATAAAGGACAGCCCCCCCACCCCCTCCACCCCCCCCCCCCCCCCACCCCCCCTCTCTCAGTCCTCAGTGCTGGACTTTGGCAAGATTATTATATACACCAGCAACCTGCGCATCATCCGGGCCCCCCGCCAGAGGACCCCAGACACGGCCCCCCAGAGCAGCCCTGATGTGCCACCGCCACACGGCGCCGGCCCGGAGCCCCGCCCCCACAGCAGGAGGAGGAGATCCAGGAGGTCTCCGTCGTCTACTCGCGACGGCGGGCAGAAGGAGAGGGGGAAGGAGAGGGGGAAGGAGAGGGGGAAGGAGAGGGGGAAGCCATTAGGCGACGCTGAGGACAAGGTAATGGTCCCTGACCGATGTTGCCAAGGTTACGCTACACACACACACACACACACACACACCTGTTGTGTTGCTTGCTGTGTTTTGTTTCATCCGCTCCTTCCTCATCCCTTCCCAGTCTCTTCTGAACGTGTCCTGTCTCTCTGTCTCTTTCTTTCTCTACTTCCTGAATGGTTTTGTCTGGAGAGTGTCTGAGTGCCAGACGGTTGGGTTGCGAGGTATTGTTCGCAGACGAGAACAGGACATTTTGTCCCAACGGGGAGGCACACTTGGGAATAGACTCGGGGATGTGTGTGTGTGTTGCTTAGAGTGTATGTGCATGTGTTTATGTAAATGTATGTGTGTGTTTGTGTGCATGTGTTAATGTAAATGTGTGTGTGTGTGTGTGTGTGTCTCTGCAGGTGTGTAGTAGTGTGTGTCTTTGCGGGTGTGTAAGCATGTGTGTATGTGTGTGAGAGAGAGTACTAGCAGTGGTTAAGAGGGTGAATGTTGATTAATCCCCATTAACGTGGGATTCCTCCTGTTTTTAATCAAATGTGTAAGCACAGGAGTGCAGTACATAATCAGCTGTTTAAACTCTGTCAGCCTACCTTCATAAACACTTTTCATTGCCAGTTTTGATGGGGGTCAGTCATCTTTATCAAAAAACAACACAACTATGTTATATGAAGTGACATGCACAACATCCCGGCTGGCTCGCATTCTCCACTCGGACCACAAGAGATCAATAAGCTGCCAGGGTAGACACTGCTCCCTCCTAGCCACTAAAACAATCATCTTCTTATCAAAATGACAACGGTGTCATCCTGAGGTCTGTGTGTGTGTGTGTGTGTGTGTGTGTGTGTGTGTTTCCCTCTCTCACTCTCTCACACTTTCCTGTTACAAGGCAGTAACTCCTCACTAAATGTTTACACCACCACCTCTCCCCCATACACCTCTCATGCTCTCCATGCACCAGCACCATCACCACCTCCACCCCACCGCCTGTGTCATCACTTTGGTCCTACATCACCTATATGTTTGCCTCCCTCTCTCTACCTCTCTCTCTCTTTCTCTTTCTCTTTCTCTTTCTCTTTCTTTCTCTCTCTTTCTCTTTCTCTTTCTCTTTCTCTCTCTCTCTCTCTCTCTCTCTCTCTCTCTCTCTCTCTCTCTCTCTCTCTCTCTCTCTCTCTCTCTCTCTCTCTCATTTAGGAGAGTCATCTATCAAGACTATTGTATTCTCTTTCTTTTCTTGATACTTGGCACGGCCGCCCACACACTCCCACACACACCTCCGTTGGCGGATGCTGTTCTGTTCACCTCCTTCCTACCATCCTCACCTCTCTTGCTATTTTCTCATGTTGTGCCGCCTCGGAGGAAGCGTGCAAGAGAAGAAGAGAGATTTAGGGAAAGAGCGAAAGAGAGGTTTCAGGGCTTCATTCCATCCCACTCATCTCATAGCGTGGTCCTTTCCGTTCTGGTATTGCCGTCCCTCTGCGTTCTGCTTGCTGCCGACAGCCACGGCCCGGCTAGGCTCATGTCTTCAGGGCCTTCTCTTGTTCTAAAGTTGTAGTTCAGTTTGCCTCTCGCCTGGGCTTTCTTTTAAAAAACCGTTCCAACCACTAAAGTTACGTATGCTGTTTACGGTGTGAATGGTACGGGACTTGTTAATCTATCCGTTTTTCTATCTGTCCATCAGTCTTCTGTCAATTTATCGAACTGTCTCTGTCGCTGCCATTTGAACAAATGAAGGCTATTAGAGATAGCAATAGAAAGACTAGCTGAGTGTGTTTCTCTCAGCCTTGCTCGAAAGCAAATATTTTGCCAACGTTCTCCGGTGTACCATTTAAAAGTGTGCTGCTAGTACTGACTCCTCCCATCATGTTTAGTTAGCTTAAATGATGCAACCTCATAATCCCCCACTCCAGTATCTTGTTTTAATACTGTATATATTCGACCCCAGCCAGCCCCGGCCTCTTTCTCCTCAGCACCCCCCCCCCCCCCCCCCCCATTCCCCACCTCACCTCATTACTCTCCCAGTCAACCTCATCATCATCACCACCACCGCCACAACATCACCACCACATCGCTCGCTCGCTCGCTCTCGCTTACGCTCTCTCTGGCTCTGGCTCTCTCTTGCTCTATCTCG
The DNA here is from genome assembly GCA_026745465.1 of Lota lota. Taxonomy (NCBI): domain Eukaryota; kingdom Metazoa; phylum Chordata; class Actinopteri; order Gadiformes; family Lotidae; genus Lota; species Lota lota. The sequence continues at coordinate 671,909 of JACYXH010000658.1, forward strand.
CTCTTTCAATCTCTCCCCCTCTCACTCTCACATTTCTCTCTCTCTCTCTCACTCTCTGTCTCTCTCCCGCTCTCGCTCTCTTTCCTTCAGGCCTGCACTCATGCCTGTGTGTGTGTCACTTGTGTCCTGTGTGTGTGTGTGTGTGTGTGTGTGTCTCCCATGTGTGTATGCGTGTCCCGTGTGTGTATGTGTGTCCCGTGTGTGTGTGTGTGCCTCTCCCATGTGTGTATGCATGTCCCGTGTGTGTATGTGTGTCCCGTGTGTGTGTGTGTTTACGTCTCCCATGTGTGTATGTGTGTCCCGTGTGTGTGTGTGTGTGTGCGTCTCCCATGTGTGCATGCGTGTCCCGTGTGTGTGTGTGTGTGTGTGTGTGTGTTTACATCTCCCATGTGTGTGTGCGTGTCCCGTGTGTGTGTATGTGCATCCCGTGTGTGTGTGTGTGTGTGTGTGTGTGTGTGTGTGTGTGTGTGTGTGTGTGTGTGTGTGTGTGTGTGTGTGTGTGTGTGTGTGTGTGTGTGTGTGTGTGTGTGTGTGTGTGTGTGTGTGCGTGCAGGACTTGGCCAGCGGCTGCCAGCAGTGCGGTGGTTCCGGCCGGGCTGCCTGCTCCCTGTGCCATGGCAGCAAGCTGTCCATGCTGGCCAACCGCTTCCCCGGGTCCATCAGCGACCTGCGCTGCCAGGCCTGCTACCCCCACGGCCTGGAGGCCTGCCAGGCCTGCAGCGCCGCCAAGTAGCACCGCTGCTGGGTGGGAGAGAGAGAGAGAGAGAGAGAGAGAGAGAGAGAGAGAGAGAGAGAGAGAGAGAGAGAGAGAGAGAGAGAGAGAGAGAGAGAGAGAGAGAGAGAGAGAGAGAGAGAGAGAGAGAGAGAGAGAGAGAGAGAGAGAGAGATTTTGTCTAAAATATTTACTAGATAACAGCAGCTTGTAAAACCCCAACCCTAACCTTCGAGCATTGGACAAGATAAAAAATAGGAAACAATTTCAATCTTCCTGAAATAATTCGCAGGGGCGTGCCCAGGTAGTGACCAAGGGTGGCGTGGGTCATCCCTGGCATCTGATTGGCCAACCCATGTGCGACCCTAGTATCCTAAATTATGATTGGCTGCCTAATCAGAGGCTGGACTTAGTTTTAACTGTTTGATGAATAAACGGAATGCGCCAAAAGCCCAGAGAAGCATAGGAAGTTCTGATTTGAGCAGAGCGGTCAACTGCACGTCGTCAAGACGTCTCCGGGGATGGGGGGTTGTTAAGATGGTCTCGTCCATTGGCGTCGATGGACCTTTGCAAAAAAAAATAAATAAATAGATTTAGCCCCGATCGTATTCCCCATCAAAAGGTGATTTATTAGTTATACGCTTAGCTGCATGAACTCTCCAGACTTCGCCATAGTCAGAGCTACGAGAGCAGCAGGCTTGAGTCTGGTCGGTCTGAATACAAAGAAGTGGCGTTCTGGGTTTGACCAGCGCTGTCTTCTGCTGGCTGACACGGAAACGGGTTGCGGTCACGCCACACACGTCTTTTATGTAGGCAGACGGGAACCAGATGAGACTACATGTAGAATGCTTTTCCGTTGCCAGGTCGTTACTAACATATTTACTGGAGGCGTAAGGTGACGTTTTCTTTCGATATGAATCTCTGTCCTTGACTGATTGCGTACCAGGCATTAGTCAGACCCATACGTTGCTCCGGTCAGTCCATCTGTGTTTCCAGGAACAACAAATAGTTTAAGCTTAAAGCTGTTATTTTGAGACAGAATTGCCCGAAAATATGAATCAACCCACTTATATTTTAGATTCGCAAGAGGCCATGGTATAAGCGGGACCATCCACTCTTCTCCACAGAACATAATGCACTTCCCGGAGCCAAGCAAGTGGTTCTCAGCCCCTTGTCGTGCGTTATTTTTTATAACCGCACACCTAGTGTGGGATTATCCCTCACACACATACCCTCACAGCATGTGTGTGTGCTTGTCTGTGTTTTATGTGCAGGCAATTATGTTGAGGGTGAGGGGTTATGGTTAAGGCGAGGGTGCCGTGTGTGTGTGTGTGTGTGTGTGTGTGTGTGTGTGTGTGTGTGTGTGTGTGTGTGTGTGTGTGTGTGTGTGTGTGTGTGTGTGTGTGTGTGTGTGTGTGTGTGTGTGTGTGTGTGTGTGTGTGTGTGTGTGTGTGTGCGTGCGTACGCGCCTGTCCAGTCTTCTATTAGAAACTCCCTCTGATGTAATGTCACCCTAATGGAAAATGTTTGTCACGGTGATATTTTGGAAGGACTATTAGGAAAGGAAAGCCATTAATGGCGTGTGGGGGTAAAAACAAAAGAGAGAAAATCATAAACTTCAATTACTGTGTGCGCTGAGCGTGGCTTTTGATAACACAAACACATTATCATTCCCCTGTTGCCACGTCGCTCCGAATCCGCATCCCTCTTTCTGATAATACGACACGCAGTGTAACCGCGTTAGTGCTTTAATTAAAGACACGCAGACAGTACACATGTTATTCCCCCCTCTCCCTACTCACTATGAGGAGGCCTGCTCCTTTTTTGTATTCATCTCTTGATGTGTAAGGAGTAATTGAAGCTTTAATTTCCTCCACACCGCTCTCCAAATGGAGTTGAACTGTTTACACCCAGGAGGAGAGATCGAGGGGAACACGTGATGCGTGTGTGGGTGTGGGTGGGGGGGGGGGGGGGGGGGGGGGGGGGGGGGGGACTGGTAGTAAACAGTAGAAGGCAATCAGGACAGTCCAAAACTGAGAGGGGATTTCATATAATTAAGGGATGGACGGGTGGTGGGTGGTTGGTAGGAGGGTCAATCGACATGTGTGGGGGCTAGTCTGAGGAGAACAGACTATAAGTGCAATAGTTGCTTGCCATGCAGTTTGATTGCTAGATTATACTAAATTCTAGTACTCAGGTGATTACCATTCTAAATGTATGTTTATCAGCCTTTAGGAGACAGTTTTTCTGTATTAATAAACCATGCCTAAATCCCTTGGTCTCCTATGTAATTATTGTAAAGTGTGTGTGTGTGTGTGTGTGTGTGTGTGTGTGTGTGTGTGTGTGTGTGTGTGTGTGTGTGTGTGTGTGTGTGTGTGTGTGTGTGTGTGTGTGTGTGTGTGTGTGTGTGTGCGCGCACACGCGCGGGTTTTCTAGTGTAGCCAACTTTAACTCCTGGTATTTATTACTCTGTATAGATTTTTGTTAGCAGGGGGAACTTCACAATGTAAAATAAAAAAACAACAATCTCAATTGCATTCGTAAATTACTTTAATTATATTGAGTAAAAAAAATATTGGCCTATATATTTTTTGTCTTGCACTATAAATCAAGGCTCCTTTAAAGGTCAATTTTGTTGAATTTAGTAGCAAGTAGCGGGGAGGTTGCATACCTCACCCCTCCCTTATCCAAACGACTATGTTGGCCTGTACTGGCCTATAGTGTGTAATATAGTGTGCTAGTAGTGAATAGTGATTTATTTTTAACTGCATCATGGTTGAGTTTTGACTGCTCTAGCCTGCCAATAAATCTGTTTAACCAATCACAATCAGGTATCTTTCATACCCACCCCCTTCAATGAAGACTTCACTCTCTGTCCTTGTGTTTCCTGCTTCTGATTGTTCCCACTCACCTTGATTGTTTTCACCTGTCCCTCATTAACAGTCCCCTCCTAGTGGAGTTAGTCGGCGTGTTTCCCTTCCTCTGTGCCAGATCGTCTTCGTTCCTCTGTGGCAAACGTTCCAGCGTTACTCCTAGCGATTTTTACGATTCCTGTTTTTTTTATTCCTGCCTGTTGTTCCCGACCATGCCTTTGCCTTCTCCCTACTGAATTGTTTGCCTGACCTCCAACTGATTACCCGTGTACCGACCCTTGTTTCTTAGTGAAGACCATTCTTACTATCCAGACTGTTACCTCCGAGTCGTGCTTCTGAGTCCTTTTTTCCCTGTGGTTCACCTGGTTCTTACACTGTACAAGTTGTAGGACATGGCGGAGGTAACAGCCTTTTACGTTTGTCAACACAGTCTTCTTATTGCATCCATAGTAGTAAACTGCATTCAGAGACTAAAATGATCGCTATCGAGCATTAATCTCGATGGCAGTCGGTAAGCCTTTTACGTTTGTCAAAACACTATTGCATCCATAGTGTAATGTGCATGATAGGTAAACATGCTCGGCAAAAAATATTTACTTGAAAAATGAATGCTTTTGATAACACCAGTTTAAAAATGAAGAGATATTATGATGAATCAACACGGGAGTTAAGGAACAACAAACAAAAACGAATCTCTCCAAAACATGGATGTAATAAAGAATGCACACCCATAATCATGCCACGAAATAATCCCTGTCAACCCAAAAGATTAATAATCCCCCTAAATATTTTAAGTCTCTTGGGGCCCTAGGCAAAAGAATCCTAGGGCCTAATTCTACACATTGTGCCATTAACAAAGTCTGGCTTAAACGTGTTCGTCCCCCTGGAAACAACCAGAAGCCTTCTTCTATTGTGTTTCATCTGAAAATGTATTTTTTTCCCCCTTTCACCTTACTACATTCCGGCATCATAGTGTTCTAACATGAAATGCCACAGATTTTGCAAATTATCCACAATTCTGTGTGTAAATTGGTGTGGTAAATTAACTGTATATTCCTTGTATACATCACTTTCCGACTCTTGTTAGTGGTTTACTGTTCTGATTGGCTGAAAGCTGATCCAATTACCTGCGGTAATACCAGAGATAATCATCACGAAATATGCAGGCAAATTATGAATAAAATACCACTACACACACACTAATTCAAACCAAATGAAAATTGTTCTACAGCACTCAAATGTACCTACTCACGGCAAGCTAAGGTGACTCAAACCATATGCTAAAACACAGATACAAGATGGCTATTCTATAATTAAGCCCCCCCCCCCCCCCCCCCCATACAGCAGAAAGCCCCACAAGAAAAATAACATGGAAAAAGGCCCATTCAATTGATTAATTAAAGGCGTAAAAAATAAAACACTGGTTGGCCCCTCTGTTAAGTCTTCGTTTAAAAACTTGCTAGACTGGAACACAGTACCGTCCCCCAGTTAGAGACATGCAGGTGACTGGAATCTATATTTATAATCAACACCAAACAAAGGCTAGCCTCAGCTGCTCTAGTCTCAGTACAGAAAGAAAGGCCCAGGTGAGCTTCCCGCCCCTTTCTGTAGATTATATATAGACGTCTTAAATACTTTTACGTCTTTAACACACAATTGTCTTCATCAATCATTGACATCAACACCTGACAAGCAGGCTGTATGCCAAATCATATTTGTATTTAATATGATCTGTCCCTCTCCTTCATTACCGATCTCTCACGGCTCTCCCTTCCTCTACTTTATTGAGTGTGTGTATGTGTGTGCCCCTCAGCTGCGCTTGCTCTCTGCCCTCATCCGTGAACTCCAAAGGTACATTTCTCCGGTTTTAAAGCCTTCCTGCCCAGCACCATGTCCCGAGGAACCAGAATCGTCAGTCTACAGTGTTCCTCTATTGCTAAGACTTAACAAGGGGTCAGAGAGAGAGAGAGAGAGAGAGAGAGAGAGAGAGAGAGAGAGAGAGAGAGAGAGAGAGAGAGAGAGAGAGAGAGAGAGAGAGAGAGAGAGAGAGAGAGAGAGAGAGAGAGAGAGAGAGAGAGAGAGAGAGAGAGAGACTTTCACTTTGGATTCTCACAGCTGGTTATTATAGATCACTGTGGTGCACACACACACAAGACACACACAAGAGGAAACCATAAAGGCATGTCTTTTGGGGCCTTTGTTCTGCCATGTTCTCGTGACATTAGTTCAACAATTTCTTTAATATATGCAGCCACCTTCCGGTGTCACATGCATTTCTTGTCCGCGGTAGAATTGCGGCAATGGGACAATGAAGAAGAAATCTATCATCCAGGTGCTGCAGCATTGTCTTCCTCTTCCTCTGCCTTCTTCTCCTTCCTCCCTCACACACTCATCCCACAGAGTCCCCCCCCCCCCCCCCCCCCCCCCCCCCCCCGCCCTGCAACTCTATGGGAGGCGGATGCTTAAAATATCCCTGCATGTGTCGGGATGGATCCCTGACATGTGCTTTATTTCTCAGGTTTGGACTTGGCGCTGTGTCGCTACGCCCCCCAATTTGTCATACAACTAGAGAGAGGGAGAAACAGAGAGAGAAACAGAGAGAGACAGTGTGTCCTGTCATTATAATATAGTGAAATGATCTATAGGCCTAGAGCAGGCAGTTATTACCTTTTATTAGTTGTATTTTGACGATTAGCGATTGGGCAGATTCTCACGCCTTCACACAGACAGTGAAAGCCGCATCCCGTATGTGATTAAAACACCACTTATATTTAAAATGTGCCTTTTTAAACCATGCCCTCACTAGTAAAAAAAAAAAAAGATGAAAGAAATCAAGCCTAGGTGGGCCAATAGATATAGTGGGAAAAGAGGGTGGGGGGGGGGGGGGGGGGTGCAGCGGCATCATTTATGATGTATGCTAGATGTATCTGGGGAAGATAATACGGGTCGTTTATAACGCGTGTCACAGGGAACAGACTGTGGCAGTCTCTGGTCATTAAGCACACAGTTCCATGCAGGATAGCAAGCTACTTCTGCAATCTGCAAGCAATCTAGCAGTCTTTCCCATTTGGTCCGGGATGATCACTGGACTGTTTCTCTCTCTCTCTGGCTGTCTCTCAATATCTATCCCTCTCTCTCTCTCCCACTCTCTCCGTCTGTCTCTCTCTCTCTCTTTCTTCCTCTCTCTCTATCCCTCCCTCTCTCTCTCTCTCTCTCTCTCTCTCTCCCCCAATGCTTTCCTGGATAGGGTTCTCACCTCCCATCTCTCAAGTAATTCCCCATCATTGAAAGGTGTGCAACGTTGTCTCACCTGAATCATCTGCTCACAAAACGAAAAAAGAATAAAAAAGCAATTCCATATGAGCTAGTGTTCCTGTTCTGTGGGGCGCTTCAGTACAGTGTGCGATGACCACTATTTCAAGTCACACTTACAACTTGGCAAGATGCAGTTTAGTAACAGTTGACTAATGACACACTGACGATTTCATTTTCACGATCACGAGGAGCTGAAGAAGGTGGAACATTGACATCATCAAAGTCCTATCGCCTTCCTCTTCAGAGTCCCAGGCGATGTAAACCCTGTAGGTTTTACATCGGTCTGTTTTAGACACGTTGATATCTTATGCACACAACTCAAGTTTCAGCCATTGGAGCAGATATCAAATATATCCAATTTATAGAACGATGGAGCTGATAATAAAGTGCCATGCCTTACATTGCGCTATTTCCAAAGTAATTTATATTGTTTGGCATGGCTTGGGTTAACTTGGATGAGGGCTGCTCAAATAGCTCCTTGGGAGGAATCCCATGGTTCTAAATTGCTGAAAGACGGACGGACATTTTGGCCTACTCATCAAAAATGCAGACAGTCAGCCAATCATGTATTTGTGGAGGGGCCACACACACACACACACACACACACACACACACACACACACACACACACACCAAATCTGACTCCTGCTCAGCCCTTCCTCTGACAGAATGCTTGACGAGAGAGAAATTGAGAGAGTGTGTTAAAAGTTGTAAAACTTGAAAAATATAATTTCTTCTGGAACTGTCTGTCTCTCTGTGTGTGTGTCTCTCTCTCTGTGTGTGTGTATCTCTCTCTCTCTCTCTCTCTGTCTCTCTCCCTCCTCTACGACGCATATCCTTCCCTCCACATTTAGCTTAGCCGGAGTAATGAGCCACGGTCTCTTGCATTTCAGGTTCAGCTTTGACGCTTTACTTAGAACCACGCCTGGTTTCATAAATCCTGTGTGTCACTGAATACCAAACAACACTGCAACAATCTGGCCCTCTGCTAAACACTGAAGGCTTCACCCAGAGGAACAAACTGTGTCGGTGAGTGTGTCAGCACACATTGGAACAGTGGGATGACAAGAAGGGCCTTGGAGCCTGTGTGTGTGTGTGTGTGTGTGTGTGTGTGTGTGTGTGTGTGTGTGTGTGTGTGTGTGTGTGCGAGTGTGTGTGTGTGTGTGTGTGTGTGTGAGAGCCTTTATGTATACTTCATATATAGGATTCATTAGTGATGACCTCTAGGTAGGTCAGCATGCAAGGGAATCTGTCAGGGAAAAGGCATCCCTCGAGGTGGCTTACACCCTCAGGTGCAGCCGTGGTGGTGGTGTTGGTGGTGGTGGGTGTCTGTGTGTGTTCTCTACCTCCAGCCCTTGTAGTGGAGGGGTGTGGTGGGGACTAGCTTCATGAGACCATCCTGATCTCATTAGTTCACGTTCTGTTTCTATCTACCGATCAGTCTGGCCTCAAGCCCGTTGAAAGCCTCTCCCCGAAATGTTAAATGATAGGACCAATTGGCGCTAGGGGAAGGGAGTTTCACTTCATGACTGGAAGGAGTGCAGAAGTCTGCAGAATTACAAAAAAACGATGGCGGCGCCCAAGGAAAGTGTAGCAATCTGTGGAGAAATCGAAACCGTTAACCCTAACCACCCTTCAGTTGCATGCTGTTCCATGACTTTCTTCTCTGATGTTCAAAGATGAACAGAATTCACTTTTTTCTTATGAGGCTACGGGTTAACTATCAGCTATGGCTGATTGGTTGTTGTGACCTATGTTCATCCCTTCAGGAGCAGTGGTAGCCCTGTTGTGATTGGTTAAGAGTCTCCTCATGTACTCCTCTTAGATTCCCTTTTAGACGCTGGCTTTTCATATTTGAACGCGTGTGTATCCTTAGTTTGTGTCATCAGTTTGATGTAATCATGGTACCATATGGCCGTTACTAGTGCCACATTCATATAACAACTGCCATATTTGGCATGTTCATGTAATGACTGACTTCTTTTAAATTGTTCAGTTAGTATAGTTACAGACAGGTCAGTTCTGATAAGTTACACAATGTTTACATTTAGATTTAGTAGATGGTTTTTTCCAAGCGATTTCCATGTTTGAGAACAATCAAATCAGAAAAACTATATTGGAGTGCCTACAAAAATTTTGTGTTACATTTTATTTTATTCATAAATATTGTGTGATTAATATTATATGCAATGTTATATTAAGTTCCGAAGGTAACTTAAATTGAACACAGATCTCTCTTTTTAACACATGACTCTCTCTCTCTCCCTCTCTCTCTCTCCCTCTCTCTCCCTCTCTCTGTCTCTCTCTCTCTGTCTCTCTCCCTCTCTCTCTCTCCCTCTCTCTCCCTCTCTCTGTCTCTCTCTCTCTCTCTCTCTCTCTCTCTCTTTCTCTCTGTGTATTATAACCACAAACTGAGGTACTTTAATGACTCACAGCCGACCCCGGGGGTTGCTACAAAGAATCAGGTGTTCCTGCCCCCCCACCTGCCATACGATGGGTGTCATGACACCCCAGCCGCTGGGGCTTCTGACGACACCGGCAGCCAACTGGCACAGGAGGTGGTGTCTTTTTGAACAGCTCCAATCAGCCGAGTTAAAGAGTGATGGCACGCTGTTCAGCGGCCAATTAGATCGCTCTGTTCCTGGACCCGCCAGGAAGCCGGTGGTTGGTGTTTATGCTGTGTGTTCTTCTTTTGTGTCTCTCAGAAGGGGACCGAATACAAAGGTGGATGACTTTTAAAGCGTCACTAAACGTGTTTCATCTATATTATTTTTTAACATACATTTCGTCCGTTTTACACTGGTTGTTTACTGGAAGGTAGCCTACCTTATAACTGTTCGAGACAAGAAGGAGATAATATTACAAATAAGCGTTTGATGTGTTAAAAAGAAACCGAAGCACATTTTTCATAAGCCTTTAGCTTGTATTATAGATGTTTGTTTACCTGGCAGCATAGAGGGAGGGAGAAATGAAAGGGAAAGTCAGATGTTCTCTAAGTGGCTGAACCTACAAATGTGAAAACAAATATTGAGAGCTTTTTTGTTTGGTCTCACAGTGCATTCCAACCCTACGATGATGTGGAGTTAGCAAGAATGTGTCTGTGGGGGTAAAGTGTCCCTTTAAGTCTTTCAGCTGGGCTAGGGCTGGGCTTACTCAGCTCTGGCCTGGTGGAGTATGCATATGCTGCATCTATCAAAGGCTCCTTCACAGTCATGCTGGGTAGGCTAATTGGTGACCCCTCCCAGTAAGTTTATTTGTGAGCCAGCGATGGATGGATCTTGTTCACAATGTAATGCTACCAGTTAGCTGAATCCTTTAACCCTTACATGGAACACAATGGTAGATAAGGATAATGTTGCAGCTGAAAAAATAAAATAAAATAACATTAACAATAGCTTAAAAATACCTCCAACAACACAGTATATTAACCACACAGTTTAAATGACAATCTTGATCTTGATAATATGCTACAATTTTTTATTTATTAGACTAATTAAATCACCAGACTGCACACTTAAAGCAACTACCAAAAAAGGCATATGAACGGCAGCCTACAGCTAGCCTGACTGCCGTCACTTTGAGAACGGTCTGTCCACACCACCAAATAATCTCTGGCTGTGAGCAATCAGATGGAGAAACAGGGTGCATTATTAAACCCTTAATAAAGAGCCAAGATGATCTTGACACATTAATACCGCTTTAAATGTTTTTGAAGTGTAAATGAAGCATCAATAAAGTAAAAGGCAGACAAAAAACATTCTAAAAGGCTTCTAAAATCATCAACATGGACATACATCGTCATGTATAAGTCACATGTATAAGTCACATGTATACGTCACATGTATACGTCACATGTATACGTCACACGTATAAGTGGACACAAACACTTGTATGTGGGGGCACAGAATGACTTGGGAGTGAGATAGAGACGTCTGGTCTCTTTTATATGAATTAAGGTTTACTAAAATGTGTAGCTAATATACTATAAATCTAGCCCTACAGGAAGGATGTGATTAGTAGGTGACCTAGGGGTCAAAGACACTTGGGAGTGAGATAGAGACTTGGGGTCTGTTTTATATGAAAGAGGGCCTCAAAAGATATATATATATATATATATATATATATATATATATATATATATATATATACATGATTTTCAATTTGGGGCCTCTAGCCCTACAGGAAGTGATTCACAATGCATCATCAAATCCGCCATTGAAACACATTGGAAATAAAAGGCATTGCAATAAATTAACCTAAAGTCATCGGAAAGAGATAGGAACTCGGCCATTAGACCTGTCAACCAGGGGGCTGGTTGATCCGTGGGATCGCTCTGTGAAAATCCAGAGTACCTGCGCAGCGGTGTAACCCTAACCCCCCAACCCCAATCCAAGATCCTCTCCCCAGCCTCAATATGGTGTTGGGGGTATGTGGGAGTGTGTGTAAAGGATGGCTGGTTTAAGCAGCCTCACCTGGCCGAATCCAATTGAACTCTGGGGCTGCACACCTGTTGCACATTGAGTAATCAGTGTGCACAGGTTAAACCAGCCATCACCACACACACTCAGAGAGAGCTCTCTTAGATGGCAACATGGAGCACCAGGCCATGTATCATTGTGTGCAAAACTTACAAGAAACCGGATTTCCAACCCCACCACCCGGCGTCCTTTACTGGAGGAGCCCAGTTGAAGTCACCTAGGTGGAGTGTGGCAGCCACCTAGGTGGCGTGTAGCATTGTCTCTGCTACAGTCACCTACTAATTATATAACTTCCTGTAGTGGTAGATGTATAGTATATTACTGACTCTTTTAGTAAACCTTACTGCCCTGATTCATATTGAAGACACCAGACGTCTCTTTCTTACTCCCAAGTCATTCTGCGCCCCCATGAATGCTGTGTTTGTATCATTTACTGTATGTCTACGACCCCCATGTAGAATTTTAGTAGTCTTTTGAAAATCGTTTATCTTCCTTTTACTTTATTGATGCACTAACACTTAAAAAACATTACATTTGTCATTATGAGTACAATAAAATAAACTTCTGGTTTGCCCCACAAAAACACATTGGCCAAGTCTGTCCCAAAGACAAAGAAATGTCCTCCCAAGGTCACTCGGAAATCTAGGCTTTTATTGAAAGAACCTCATCAGTTACATAAAACAACACATAACATAGCAGCTCAGATGACTAACGTTACACAACGCAAAGACAATTATTAAATCAACATGCAAGCTGTGTCTATATCACAATGGCAATGATAGAAAACGTTGCATTAACTAACAAACTAAACATCTTGTGTTTTCCAAGTATTATCAAAGCGCATTCTAATGCCGAAACTATCTTAAAATTATGCTTTTTCCACTGAGAATATAACGATCGTCATCCATTTTGTTTTTGCAGACAGAACCTTGATATACGGGACATATTGCTGTTTCTGTTGATGGAAGGCTGAAACGTTCACATGGGTCGTTTTGGACGACCTATTCTGTCCTTTAGGTTGGCGATCACGTTGGAATGCCACCTCGAAGTGACGCATTTGCATCTAATTCCTCTGCTTTCTACGGAGACCAGATGGAGACCACACACAGGACGTTCTTTTCTAGTCTGCTCTTCTCCGAGACGCCGTCTGTCACGGTCCCGTCTGCCCAGGAGAAGACTTATCTTCCTAATTAGGTGGAAGAGCATTGTTTACAGCTTGGAGGTTTAAGAGAGAATAACTATTTTTAACTAAACCCTCTCCTTTTTGCTGCCAGTTGATGAACAGTGTATGCGTTGGGACTACAGCTGGCCAGGGCCCATGTTATGCTGTGTTTACTTTATGAAAAAATTACCGTTACTCTCTCCCCCCTATCGCTATATATCTCCCCTCTCTCGCTCTCTTCTATCTCTCTATCCATGTAGCTCTCTCTCTCACTCTCTATGCTTCATGTTTATTATTGGTTTCTTGACATCAGGAGGTATCAGAGGTATGTCACTAATAAATAGTTGCGTAATACACATAAATGTAATTATAGCTCGGCCCAATTCATGTTGATTTGAGGACTCTACGCAAACTGTGGCGATGGAAGCCCAATAAAGCCTTTTGATTTGGATGCAGATCTTTGTCTGTTTTTACATTTTGTCTTTGTGAATGCGGCAATTCAATTTTTTTTAGGATATCGGGCTAGTCTCATGTCATAGTGACAGAAGAATATAATCGGTAGCTCTTTCCTAAATTAATAGCATGTTAGTTCCCCATCGAGAGTGACATGTGTGAGCGGTTTAAGAATGCTGGCTGTGCAGTGTTGTGAGTTTGGTTTGATGGTTTCAAAGCCCAAATAATCCACCCAAAAGCGCAAAAGAATTAACCGCCTGGGCGATAATATGTCACAACTAATCACAATCAAAAACTGTTGCAAGATATTGCATTTAGCATAGATACTTAAACACACACACACGCACGCATCACACACAAGCAAACACACACTATATTAATGTTTATAATCAATGCTATAAGGAAACACATCTCAGATTTCCCCAAGCAATATGTATTGTATGCATATCATTTTTTTTTTTAATTAGCTGACATTTTGTCCACCGCCCTACTGGAGTGTGCTATTTCCATCCCATCCCCCTAACACGAGACCACCAACATTTGCAAGACTAATGGTTCCTGGTACACTTAATGTCTCCATTCAAAGATTAGATTATAGATAATTTAAAATCATACTTGGTTTCTCCCCACAGTACATTTAGGCTCTCATAGCAGATTTGGTGTTAAGTGAGGATACAGCACAACCCTTGGAGATAGGAGAGACAGTAGACCCTTTTCACAGAGGCTCATCGTAGGACAAACACAGGTGTCACTCATAACACTTATTATGGGTCTTCACCTTTGATGTACCAAGGTACGGCTAGTAGACTAAACTAATGAAGATGAGTCTACCATCAAAGTAGCAGACGCAGTAGCAGACGTATAATTAGTGTTATGAGCAACAATTGGGTTTGTCCTATTATGGTGCATTTGTGAAATGGGTCTATTAGCCCAGCAGAGAGAATTGAAACCCTCCCCTGTCAGCTAGCAAACACAGCCGGACAAAGACTAAGGCAAACTAACTGCAAAGACAACCACAAACACTTCATTCGGTAGAAACAAAATACTCTCGACGTCTCTAGCCGTGGTGGTGGTGGTGAGAGCTGATGACGATAGCTGAAAAGACGGCATTTTTGCTGACTTTATACAAGATATTTAATTTATCTTTGAAACTTTACATTACTGTGTACTTGTGACATTGTAATTACACATGTAATAAATATGTACTTAAAATGTAATGTTATGGAACAGCCTAACCTTAGGTTTCCTGATGTACCTTAGGTTTCCTGATGTACCTTAGGTTTCCTGGTGTACCTTAGGTTTCCTGGTGTACCTTAGGTTTCCTGGTGTACCTTAGGTTTCCTGGTGTGACGGTCACTTTTGTTGCCTATTCCTTACCTTAAACTCCACCCCTGACCACTCTTTACTTACATGCTGGTCAATAACTTTATAACATTGTAAGTACATGCTGTTACATGTTGCTGCATTGCTTATTACACAGTACTTACTTGCCGTATACACTGTAAATAATTAATGGTAAATGTACTGCATTTATATAGCGCGTTTCTAACCAGTGGCCACTCAAAGCATTTACAATTATTGCCTAACATTCACACATTCACAAAAGATGGCGGTGTCAACCATGCAAGGCAACAGCCAGATCGTCTGGAGCAGTTAGGGTTAGGTCTCTTGCTCAGGGACCCCTCAAAACTCAGCTAGGAGGAGCTGGGGATCAAACTAGCAACCTTCTGGTTGCCAGTAAACCCGCTCTACCTCCTAAGCCACTGTAACAGGAGACTGTTATGTAAAGTGCAACCCATTGATCTTACACCCGCAAATGTATTTTATTTCTTTACTGGAAGTACTTTGCACAAGCATTATAAGCAAAGTTAGATCAAAGGTAATAAGAGGGCTTTAGTTGACTAGATCATTTAGTGCCACAATAAACACATTTAGACAAGGTTTACGAGGTTTCAGAGCAACAAGGTTTCAGAGCAATACGATGCTCTGAAACGTTTCATGTCAGGGGACTGAATACCCTTAATCTTCTTTCAGATCATTATCGAAGTAAATATTATACAGTCTGTTGGAACGTATACTAGATAAAAAAATAAAATGATGTGGCTTAAAGTCTTGGTAATCCATAATTCCTTCAAATCCTGTGTTTCTTAAAACGGTGTTTCCTAAAATAATAAAATTGAGTCTCTATCTCTGTCTCCACTGATAAAAGGAGCATCATCCATTAGGGACTGAGAGCACAATTGCTACGACTTCACGGATTAGCATTTAACAATAGCTGCTCTGTACGGGAGAGGAGCATAATAGATTTAGTTGAGAGACTAAATGTGTTTTACACGGTACAGAGAAGCCAATTATGTGAGCATCTCTTGGAGACGGCTGGATACGGGGGGGGGGGGGGGGGGGGGAGATAAGGGGGGGGGGGTTATTGGTCAAGGGAACAAGGGAATAAAGGTTCTGAGGTAGGGCGATGTATATTGCCAACACACAAGAGAAAAACCTCAATGGTTGAAACTGAGATCAAACCGCTATCCCCTTGTGCTAATTAAGAAAAGCTCAATGTTAGTGCTCACCTTTGTGCCTTGGTTCTTATAGCAAACAATTCAAAACGCTACACTAAAACTAGCGACACACAGGCTCCACTGAGTTGCTATGACCAGTATTAGTATAATGATTTATATTATGCCCCGTCTGTTTATTGTTCACTCTGTAAATTAAAATGCTTACCTTAGGGCCTTTCCACCAAAGCTCTTCCACTAACAACAACTCCAACACTTCAGCCACTGCAAAACCCAACCTCCTCACCTTAATAATGGCACTGTCTCGGTTTGAGTGTGTTGCTGTGATCCTGACTGGATGCCTGGCCATCCCAGCTGTCAGCTACCAGCTTGCTGACCAGCAATTATCAAGGAAGAAACCTTGAGAAGGAACTCAGAGTGGGGGATCCCTCCTTCCAGGGGTGGTTAGGAATGCAATGTGTGCCATTATTGAGATACATAGTAATATTATCAGCATAAAAAAAAATGAAAAATGAAATAAAAAATGAAATATGTATCTTCCATTCTATTTTGATACTTAAATCTGCTATTTAGTCATTGCTGTGAAAAAGGTATCCTGATTATAATACCACAAATTATCTTCTTTACTTTACTACTAGTTAATTCAAAAGGCCTTTGTATAAAGTATCCTTGCACCTAGATAGCTCCCTTCCTCTCTCCAATTGAAATGCATTAAATGAGTTGGCATTTGCATTGCCACCGTAGCCAAGAAGTCTGATACTGGGGCCACATAAATCTCCTGACTTCTTTTATTTTTATTTCTCTTACATTCTTGCAGACATGTCCACTTCTGCCCATTGTAACTTGGCCTCTTCCACCACAGCTCGCTCCAGCCATAGCCAATCCATAACTCTCCATGATGGTCACTCCCCTCACCTTTGTTTTGTTCATATCAGACCTAAAGTCCTTTGTTGTTACTGCCCACGATGTGAACGTTTCCCTATAAGAATCATGTACACCCATTGCCTCTCTGAAGATGCTTGGTAAATGCTGCCTGTGTGTCTTCCCATGATCATGCTCCATTAAATCAAATACTTTGCTGTCAACAAGTTGTTCTCAGTTGTGAGTAGTCTCATTCTCTATTTAACTTGACTTAAATGTATCTGTTTAGTTTTCAATCCCTTTATATATGTAGACATATTTCCATTTTCTTTTAATGACTTACATTTTGTGGTTACATCTGAGTCTAACCTATTCCTATAAATTACTTTTTGTATATTTTATCTTGATGTTGCATTAGGGAATATGGTTAGGCCTACAAAATGTAATAAATGAATGCGGAAATATGTCAATCTCTAAAGCAGTTCATATGTTCCTATCCAAACCTTAAAATCCACAGTGTAATATGGTAAATTATGTGGAGGCATGCGATTTGCAACTTCAAGACACAAGCCATAATGCAACTATATTAAAATCCCCTGCATCGTAACATTATCCATACCAATGAAATGCACAAGTACTGCTCTTGAGATAAACAGGCATCAAGTGAATCATACAAAATGATGAACACTGAACTGTACAAAAACCAATCTGTGAGATGGTGTCTTGCCTCAGAGTATATGCATGCCATCGTCATTCATTTGGCTTATGTCATCCACCCCGTTGTGTACAAGACTGTATCTGGGCAGGCTAACGGGTGGGCTTATTCTCCCACATGCACATCAGTGTTTGTCCAGCATTGTTTTTCCAGCAGCGAGTGTGCATGTGCATGTTCCACCCCTTCACTCAAACCAACACATAAAAAGTACAACCAAAGATTTAATTGTATCTTCATTGTGTGTGTGTGTGTGTGTGTGTGTGTGTGTGTGTGTGTGTGTGTGTGTGTGTGTGTGTGTGTGTGTGTGTGTGTGTGTGTGTGTGTGTGTGTGTGTGCTCACTAATTGTTCAAAGTCCATTGAAACTTTGCACAACGTACAACCCGCCTTTTTAATTTTTAGATCAAAGCAGTGGGTCTTCATCGGAACCTAAGTGGGCCGTGTTTCCAAATAGAGCGCTCACAATGGCGCCGCCGTACAGCCTTGAGTATG
The DNA here is from genome assembly GCA_026745465.1 of Lota lota. NCBI lineage: Eukaryota > Metazoa > Chordata > Actinopteri > Gadiformes > Lotidae > Lota > Lota lota. The sequence continues at coordinate 689,484 of JACYXH010000658.1, forward strand.
ACACCCAAGGCTGTACGGCGGCGCCATTGTGAGCGCTCTATTTGGAAACACGACCGCTCAAAACCATGGCACGCATCGCGGTGCCGTCAACGCCGCTTCATTTATCACACACTCACACACACACACACACACACACACACACACACACACACACACACACACACACACACACACACACACACACACACACACACACACACACACACACACACACACACACACACACACACACACACACACACACACCGAATCTGCCGACGTGTGTTGTCCTACTACGGGACGCTGCCCGCCGTGGCGTTCCGTGGCTCGTCCGGTGTGCGACCCGCTTTACATTGAAGCTCTGCCGTAACAGAGTCGGACCAAGAGCGGATCCGAAAGACACAGACTTCCTCCAGACAGCACCTACGTGACATTGCAGTTTGGCTTTTCGAAGCGTTATTCCAATAAAACATGTGTTTTAACCAATTCGACCGTTTCAGAAATCAATGTCTTCGACTCGGCAGCCCTCTTTAAAATGTTTCATGGTGGCGCATCGCCACTATTAGGCTATATCGTCGGAGGTGGAAGTAACTGCTGCATGTTGTCCGTAGACACTATCCTGCCGATTGCACAGAAATCAGATATAAACATCCTATCATTTCAAAGGCTTTTCACGGACTCATTGATTTGTTATGCTGCAGCTTTTCAACGTTAAACACTTGAAATAGTTAAAATTAAATGAGTGTCTTTGGGAGTCTTTGCAACTTTCAACAACACGTAGGGGCCTTTGGATATGATTAGATGTACTTTAAATTGGGCATTTGTTACTGCAGCCCTTACATGGGTGCGGCCTGTATAAAGGTTTGTTATTTTCAAGCCTTGGCTGTTAGCAAGTGCGGCTTATGTAAGATGGGTCTATATTTGCGTAATTACATCAGCTGCTTCTGGCTGGGTAGTCTAAAATGAGGGTAATCTGTCAGCGGTGTATCACATATTTCACAATATCAAAATTGTTTCACAGATATCTTAAATTAACATTTTAACTAGTCAAAATGTAATTTTGACTGGTGAAAACAAAATCACTACAAGTCAGCCCTACTGATCAAATGATAAAACGGCTTGCCATAGTGGCCATACAGCGTGTGATATGCAAGTGTCTGATGACATTTAGTCGAAGAATCGCTAAAACACTTCATGTTATGGTACCCTGATGTTTCCTGGGGCCAAAGCTTGAGTGTACACATCTGGTTCCTTATAGGGCACTACTTAATACCCATAATGCACCGTAAAAGAAGTGCACAACTGATGTGCACTTATTTCCACACCATATCACATGATGCATAATTTACACCATCAGTGCTTGTATAAATTATTTATTTATGTTTTTTCAATGTCCACATCTGTTAAATGTTATAATAATCAAGCAGCAGTCACAAAATGGCCTAAAAAAAAGTTACATAAAAATGTAACTCCTAAAAAAACTAAAGCAACATGGAAGACACTATATTGCCCAAAATGTTGGGACGCCTGCCTTTACATGCACATGAAGGTTAATGACATCCCATTCTTAATCTGTAGGGTTTAATATGGAGTCTGCCCACCCGTTGCAGCTATAACAGTTTCAACTCTTCTGGGAAGGCTTTCCACAAGGTTTAGGAGTGTGTTTATGGGAACTTTTGACCATTCTTGAAGCGCATTTGTGATGTCAGGCACAGATGTTGGACGAGAAGGCCTGGCTCGCAGTCTCTGCTCTAATTCATCCCAAAGGTGTTCTATCGGGTTGAGGTCAGGACTGTGCAGGCTAGTCAAGTTCCTCCACACCAAACTCGCTCATCCATGTCTTTATGGACCTTGCTTTGTGCGCAGTCATGTTGGAACAGGAAGGGGCCATCCTCAAACTGTTCCCACAAAGTTGGGAGCATGAAATTGTTCAAAATGTCTTGGTATGCTCAATGTATTGTGCTAAATGTGCTAAAGCATTAACAGTTCCTTTCACTGGAACTAAGGGGCAAGCCCAACCCCTGAAAAACTACTCCACACCATAATCCCCCCTCCACCAAACGTTATACTTGGCACAATGCAGTCAGGCAAGTACCGTTCTCCTGGCAACCGCCAAACCCAGACACGTCCATCGGATTGCCAGAAGCGTGATTCGTCGCTCCAGAGAACACGTCTCCACTGCTCTAGTGTCCGGTGGCGGTGTGCTTTACACCACTGCATCCGATGCTTTGCATTGCACTTGGTGATGTAAGGCTTAGATGCAGCTGCTCGGCCATGGAAACCCATTCCATGAAGCTCTCTACGCACTGCTCTTGAGCTAATCTGAAGGCCACACAAAGTTTGGAGGTCTGTAGTTATTCACTCTGCAGAAAGTTGGCAACTTCTGCGCACTGTGCGCCTCAGCATGCGTTGACCCCGTTCTGTGATTTTACGTGGCCTACCACTTTGTGGCTGAGTTTCTGTTGTTCCCAATTGCTTCCACTTTGTTATAATAAAACAGTTGACGGTGGAATATTTAGTAGTGAGGAAATTTCACAAATGGACTTATTGCACCTATCACGGTACCACGCTTGAATTCACTGAGCTCCTGAGAGCGACCCATTCTTTCACAAATGTTTATAGAAGCAGTCTGCATGCCTAGGTGCTTGATTTTAATACACCTGTTGCCATGGAAGTGTTTGGAACACCTGAATTCAATGATTCGGAGGGGTGTCCCAATACTTTTGGCAATTTAGTGTATGTTTAAACTGATAAAATATAGCTATAAGAATGCAATAACATTTTGTATTTGCTTTCAAACAAGGATGTTAGTGACAAGGACACCTTAAATTGTCCAAGAAGTTCAATTAAATGATTTTGTCAATTTAATGATTTTCCCTGTGATAGACATCTCTGGCGTTATATTCCTTTTAAGATCGAAGGGATAAAGAAACTAACCCAACAACCAGAGGTGGAAAATATTGAATAGACACAACTGAAAAGTAAAAGTGTAGTTATTTCAGGGGAAACAGCCAAAGGAAAGCAACTGAGCTAAAATAATACTACTGCAAAGAAAAGAACCAAAACCCTGACTAGCCTAGCTAGCAACAGTAAAACAAAACATACACGTGTGGCACTGCTTACCTCGTGTCTCTAGACAAGGGTTATTTACGTGGGCGCTATGTACAGGATACCCAAAGCTTACCTAGCCCCCTGCCCAGAGAAGAATCAGTCCACATGGCAAAACAGACTAATAAACAAATGGGGACCAGCTCCACACATAGCGCATGGCAACAAAATCCAAAGAGAGAGAGAAACGTCCTGGGGCGTGGCCTTTTATACTTCCTGGTTTCAATCAGGAACAAAGGAGGGGAGGTACCTGTGGGAGGGAGGGAAAACGAGAAATGGCCACAAACACCAACACAAGTGCCACTGGCAAGGCAAAGCCCGTAACACTGGTGTTGTGATGCATTGCCTTTAAGGGGTTTAGCATCATACATGTCCCCCAAAGATGATGAAATAGAAAAATGTCTCCTTAAAATTCCATCTTGAGAATTCCATCAGCCCATTCAGCACATAAATGATGGTGCCTGGAAGCATCTCGCACAGGGACGATGGGCATTTTAAGAAGTACATTGGAGATCATTCAGAGAGATTGAAGATCATCAGCAGGAGAAAGATTCACTCATCCATGACTCCACCAATCACCATCCCTGACATCCGTGATGGAGTGGTTCATATTTTTAAATGACTAAAATTCATTCATAAACAATCGTCCCCACTTATTGTATCTAGATGCAGAACACAAATGTCAAACAGACGTGGAACATAGTGGCTCAGATCTGAAATCCACTTAACGGTGAAATGCATGAAAAATGAAATATGTCAGCAGGAAGCTCACTGGGCTAAAACATCAACACAAGGGGCTTTAGACAGCTTGCTGTAGGAGCAGGAAACACACTGAATATCGAAGCACAGAGAAGTTATCAAACCGGAAACGCTGTGATGGGCTTCACATTCACCCAGCACACAGCCATTTTTCAGCGTAATAAAACTCAGCTCTCTTGAAAGTCAAAGGAAAGTCTCTTTCTATCCATAGCCCCTTTCCCACTGAACAAAAAAACAGCTAACAACTGGCTTTTGTCTTTGGTGGGAAAGGTCACAATTAGCATTCCTTCCTGGGACAATTATTAATTGGCTCCAGCTCCTATTGGCATTGATGGAAACATGACATGGTGTAGATGCTAATTTTCGCAATGCTATGAGGTGTGTTTTGGACATTTGCGCGTCTTGCGAGAAAACAACAACAGTGTAACATTTTCACTGGCCTCCATGCTGCTTTCTACTGTTTAATGTACCAAGTGTTTTCCGGCGCATTCTTGACTTCAAACATGACACACAGGGAAAAAACCTGCATACACGCCCTTATTTTGTTGGAAAAAGGGTTTATCAGTCTGGCTCTCTCGCCCTCCCCTCTGACCCTGACTCAGTATGCTAAGTCCTGTCAAAAGTCACATTGAATTTCGCTGGAGTGTGACGTTAGAGGAACCCTCACACAAACACACACACACACACACACACACACACACACACACACACACACACACACACACACACACGTTCTCTGAAATAAAACTCCAGAATGTAATTCACATACATTTATGCAAATGAATTAATCTCCATCTTGTTGCTCCCAGTGAAAACGTGATGCAATATGGAACATGGAAAACTGTTCCAATTTTAGCCATTCTTCATAGTGATTAAATGTCTGGGCCTGCCTTTCCACCAAACCCCCTTGATACTAATTCTGGATTGTGATTTGTCCCAAGTCAACCCAGTCTCACACCAAAATGTAATATAACTACGTTGGTCCACAGAGGAAAACGTAGTAGTTGCACAATAACTGCTCTAAAATTGTTAGATGCCTACGTTTTTTTGGCCTATTCTTTTCTCTAGGCCTGCGTCCACGTCACGTGACGTTTCTGTCTGCAAAAAACAAACAACATGGCTGACTGTATTTTTATATAGATTCAGTATTAAAATGGGTTTTGATAATATTTATAGCGAGAAATGTGTATTTTGTTGTCATAATATTCGTTCAGTGATTGTATATGACGTTTAGTTTGTTAGTTATTACGAAAATTCTTTCAGATCTCGGCAGAATTTTTTTGAAATATAACGTTTTCTATCGTTGCTGTGGACGCTGCTATCGCTAAAAACCAAACATGGCTGACATTCATTTTATTCTCAGTGGAAAATGCAATATTAACATTGTTTCGGCATTAAAATGCGCTTTGATAACAGTTCTAGTTAGAAATGTGCCTTTTATCGTCATAATCTTCGTTCAGCGATTGTATATGACGTTTAGTTAGTTAGTCAAACTGCTCGTGGCGTTTTTCATGGTTACTTGGGGTTTTGAGGGACTTGAATCGGGGTAGGATATATTCTGTTTAGGAAATAACCAAAATTACATATTTTATTACACAACACGTATTTCAAACATGTGGAACCTATGAGCTACAATTTTGTTTGGCATCCCCCCCGACCCCCCAGTTATCGTATATATCCGTATGTGCTTGTTTACGACCTATAGCCATTATTTCATTTTATGTAACATGCACGCATAAATCCTGTATTTAATACATGAACATGTTATATGAACACAATATTCTGAACAACGCCCGAACATATTAATTCTAGGTTCCTGTGATAGGAGCAGGACGCTGTGACGAGGAACATTAATGCACACAATGTAAGCACAGTTCACATTGCTAACGAGTTTATGAGTTCCATGTAAAGTGTCATTTACACAAACCCAGATTTATCACCAATAGTGCACTTCAGTCATTTACTAATTTAAAGATAAATGACAGCCGGCTTTTAATCCAAATCATAGCGCACTCGTTGCCATAACGACGTGGCAGCTGAGCTGCTGTAAATGGTTTTGTTTTTGGCGTAAATTAGGTTCCGCTGGCTAAGAAATAGACACATATTCTAAGGTGCCTTTTGAAGGCAACCCGCAGTTAACAGTTTAGTTTTAATTAATAAATTACTTTAGTAATCAACGTGACTCTTCTTTTAAATTTTAAATCATTGTCTGAGGGCTAATTACGTCACTCCAAGAGATTTGTTAGCACGGACCAGACATACAGATTTGGTAGTGACACAGCCGATAACCTATTCTTGAAAGACAAACACCAAGCTCATTGATTTAACGAGGCACGTTTATTTGACACAACTCATTAATTTATAATTTGTGTATCCTGAGCGTGTTGACCTTTTCTGTTGTTGAGTGAAATGCTCATTGCAAGCTTCCTGTTTATGTATGGCGTACCCCTACTGTCCACAACCCCCCTCCCCCCTCCCCATATGGATATGGAGAATTGTTGCCACGGCCCAGTGACGGTGGTGTCTTTCACATGAAAGACGGCATTAAAATATACTAGAATGATCAATTAGGAGGCCGTAGCCCTACAGGAAGTGATGCAATGAGTAGGTTACTTAGGGGTCAAGGACACTAGCAAGTGAGCTACAGACCTGGGATCTCTTTTATATGAAAGAGGGTCTCAAGGACATATACGATTATAATTTTGGGGGCTCCAGCCCTACAGGAAGTGACTCACAAAGCCTCAGCAAATGCTCCATCTCGTGACGCCTCACCCAGCGGCTGGAGGATTTTGAGCAGAAGTTCTTTCCAGACCTACCCATCTTACCCATCCAACATGCATATCTGAGAATCAGACCTCTGTTTCAGAACAAAAAAGTTTTCTATCTATTCTTCTATCTATCTCTTCTTTCTCTTTCTATCTATTCTTGTCTTTCAAGAATAGGTTATCGGCTGTGTCACTACCAAATCCGTCCGTCTACTATTGGGGATAAATCCTAATCTGGGTTTGTGTAAATGACACTTTAAATATAACTCATAAACTCGTAAGCAACGTGAACTGTGCCTACGTTGTATAACGTTACCTTAATGAACCTCGTCACAGCGTCCCGTTTCTATCACAGGATCCAAAAATCTATCATTTCGGGGTTGGTCAGAATATTGTGTTCATATAACATGTTCATGTTCATGTATTAAATACAGGATACATCCGTGCTTGTTACAGAAAATGAAATAATGGCCGTAGGTCGTAAACAAGCGCCTTTTCCACTGAGAATAAAATGTATGCCAGCCATGTTTGGTTTTCAGCGATAGCAGCATCAACCACCATAGCAACGATAGCGAACAATTACTGTATTCATTTTCTGGCGAGACCTGAAAGAATAACCATTCGTAATAACTAACAAACTAAACGTCATAGACAATCACTGAACGAAGATTATGACAATAAAATGCACATCTTTCGCTACAAATGTTATCAAAACCACTTATAATGCAGACACCATATCACAATATTGCATTTTCCACTGAGAATAAAATAAATGTCAGCCATCTTGTTTGCCGGTTCGCTGGTGACGTCATGACGTTCAAGGGGATGTGTGGGATTCGGACGCATCTGCTTTCCACAGAAGTGAATGGGAAGGATTGGCCTATCAACTGCACGTAAAAGTGGCATTTGGCGTATGCACAGCACGCATTTTGAAATTGTCAATTCGTGTACTTTGTATGCAGATTGATGAGATCGGGTTGGCAAAACATGACCTCTTCACCTTTATATAATGATGATTAATGATTAAATTGATTTTGGTCTGGGTCGGGATACATATAGATATTAGGAGGATGGATCTAACTTTTGCATAAATTAGAAAGGGAAGTAATGGTGAAAGGAAGCAACAACAAAATAATACAAAACATACATGCCAAGCTGTTTATGTGATATCTTCAAACTTCATAATATTATGAAGGTCGACAACAGCATAATTCAATGTTTTCTCTTCAAATTATTAGACAGATGCAGCTGATCAAAGCAACCGGATATCTGATTATCTTGTATCAGTGATTCCTGATTGGTTTCAGCTGCCTCACCTCCAGGTGTGCGTCAGCTGGCGCTCATAAAACGGATTACTCTGTCAGTGCTATGCCCAAATATGGTCTTGATCCTGAAAGGGTGCTGTCCAGGGTCCTGGACTCTAGCCACTGTGTACACTCTTGATGACACACTTTATTTTTGGTTCACTGAGGATGCTGGAAATAACACTGCAATTTGGATATCAACATATGTTTAGATAGACAGACCTAATTTCCACTGTTTTCTATTCCCATATTTTCAAATCATCCCTTCCATTCCAAAGTTTGAATAAAAACATGCTTTTTTATGGTAAAAGAGTGAGACAGAGAAGGGAAATATATACAGTATATAGAGAGATTGAGAGAGAGAAATTAAATATAAATGAAAGTTAAGATATTGATTAGATTGCTATATAGTCATTCGTTCATCTTTGTCGTTGTCATCTTATGTACCTGATTTGATTTGTATTTTTAGTTTCTCTAGAGGTTTTTGTTTGCTTTTGTCATGCCAATAGCACAAATTAAATTTAAATTGAACAGAGAGAGAGAGAAAGCGAGAGAGAGAAAGATGGCGTTGACGCGTTCACTAGAAGTTTGAGGGTATTACAGAACAGAGCCACCCCACCTCATGTCTCATAGTGAATGGGGAAAAAACCTGATGAACTAAATGGGTGAGTTGGTTCTCTCCGCCACTACTTAGTATTCAAGGAAGGTTGAGAAAAATCTCTCATCAATTTTCAACAGCGCATAACAAGTAACTCACAAAGACGTCGAGGGTCCATGTGAAATTAGCCTGCTGTTCAGCCTGTTGAAACTTTCAATCTAAAAGATGAAGTGAAAAATAAAAAGCCTTCAAGTATGAGGGAAAGAGAGGGAGACAGAGAGACAGAGATACAGAGATGCAGGGATACAGAGAGAGAGAGAGAAAGAGTGAGAGGGAAGACGGAGAGATTAGGGGAGATTAATCAGAGCACAAAGAGTGAGTCAGTGAGAGAGCGAATGGGAGAGAGAGGGACAGAGAGAGAAAGAGAGAGAGCTGGAAGGGTCAGATGTATTCAGGAGGACAAGGTGTGCAAAGTGAGAGAATGAGAGATGGAACAAAGAGAGGGTCCAAGAGGTGGAGAGCGATACGAAATAAAGTAAATGGAGAGATAGAGAGAGGAGAGAGGGACCAGGGCGTGAGAGAGAGACTCCAAGTAAGTGTATGTGTGTGTGTGTGTCCTTGCTGCGGTGTGTGCCTGTGAGTTTGTGTGTGTGTGAAACTGCATGGTCAGATTTTCTTTTTCTTTCTTGACTCTAGGTGGATCCATGATATCAAAGCATGGAGTTAAAATGGAAAGATGATGACATTATGATAATGTTGATGATGAGGACGATGTTGATGAAGTTACTTTGCCTACGGCTTGCGGACCACCAACGGCCAGTGGCCGTCACCATCAGATCAAACCAGTAATAGATACAACAAACTTCATTAGTATGGGAAAATAGGACAAGCTACAATCTTTCTACACAATTCAGAACAAATAGGTGACTGAATAGACACTGAACCCCCCTTGTCCTTTCTGGTCTACATGGGCCTGTTTGCTAGCACATGTAGGTCAGTAAGTGTCACATGGATTCAAGCTTTGCTTTTTCAACAGAAAAATATGCTGTCTTTGCAAGGGGCGGGGGGGGGGGGGGGGGGGGGGGGGGAAGAGAGATAGAGAGTGAGAGCGAGAAAGAGAGAGAGAGACAGACAGACAGACACAGAGACAGAGACACAGAGGGGAGATATGAAGAGCACACAAGATGAAGGTGAGTCATTTTTGTCTACACTAATGAGAAATGAATTGCACCAGAGCTGCCTGACGGCCAGCTGCAGTACCATAGTACGGCTATAGGGTGCACCAGAATCATAAAATAGAACCGTTTGAGACGATGTACACATCAACGTCAGCCCAAGCCCATTGCCCACAAACCTAACAACATACCAATAATAGCTTCTGGACATATTTCAGGCTGTATCACTGTAAGCCAGTCAAATATTTAATATATGGGTTATAAATAACACATGTTTAACAAATGTATGTTAATAAAAATGTATATATATGTATGTGTGTTTGTATGTATTTACACACATATATATTACACACATATATATATATATATATATATATATATATATATATATATATATATATATAACAGACACAATAAAAACACACAGGCTTATATTGTCTTTCACGGTGTCTTTGTATGGATGCCATTCATCTTAGGTATGTAAAAGGGCCTTTTACAAGCATTTTGACATGTCACCATTAATATAGGCTCTGAAACATAAATAAAAAGTCTGATTATTTTTACTCAGAGCAGTAGAGTAAATCAATATAAAGATTACGGTTAGAAAACAGTTATCCATACACACACACACGCCCACATGCACACAAACACACACACACACACACACACACACACACACACACACACACACACACACACACACACACACACACACACACACACACACACACACACACACACACACACACACACACATGAATACAGACACACATACACATCCAGAGCCACATACACAGTAAATACACACAATAAGACAAAATAGGGAAGAGGCTTACCAGCCACACAACTGCGTGGCTGGATTTGGCTGACATCCCCGTTTGATCAGCCTGTCTAATCATCCCCTTGTCAGTTGGAGGACGTTGAAACCATCTATTATTTTGGGCTTTTAGCCCAGAATTGAAATTAGTATTCTGCATGCTTCAATTTCCAGATCCTCAACTTCAAAACAACTCCAGCCTCTGCCCCTTTCAATGATTGGTTGAACACTCAATAATCAAATACTTAATTCATAATAATATCTGAATGAAGCAGTAATTAGTTTGAAAGAAATTAATCAAGTGTCACGCCGCAGCGTGTTATTTCAAGTGTGTGTGTTGTTCATTACCGCGTTTCTCTTGGAATTCCACTTGGCCAAACCTTAATGTCACTTTTAAACACAGACAGGCCGCTGTGCAGCCCCATCAATTTGACCTTTAGCGCCGAGCAGACCGCCATGCCAAAGAGAGTCTGGAGCCGCCAATTAACCACAGACACACCACTTTACTTTATAAGAGAAGCCACCACGTCCCATCTGAATTGATGAGGACAACCAGCAATGGCAATAAGGCACACTTGAAATGCTAACAAAGACCGCTGTTTAGCTAATGGATAGCCACAACCTGCATGGATAAATGCTAATTGCATGTCTTCAAGATGCATTAGGGTAAGGCTACATTGTTTACTTTGTTTACATTGTACATTGTTTGTAAGAGAGATATTCCAATCGTGTGTGTGTGTCTCTGTGTGTGTGTGTGTGTGTGTGTGTGTGTGTGTGTGTGTGTGTGTGTGTGTGTGGGGGGGGGTTCTTGAACAACACCCATGGCATTGCTTTGCTCATTACTGCACAGAGGTGCACTACTGCACCTAGGTTCAGTAATTGAAATTCCTGGTGATTTCTTTTTAAATGTGATTAATCTTTAGCCCAACATGCACACACACACACACACATATAGCCCTATGAAGTCAGTGTATTCTGATTTGTATTCCTTTCATAAAGATTAATCGCACTCAACTAATTGAGAATGTATTTGGAGATTTTTTATTGACTCCATGTATCAGGAGACACAGTCTTCTTAGAGCCCTTGTGATCATAGGAGACAGTTGGCCAGATGAGAAGACACTCAGTTAGCCGCCAGGAAGGTCTTCTTCTGCCTCTGCATAAGAACATGGCCGACGTGATAAAACATTATCATAAACTTCATTAGCCCAGGGAGTTTTTTTGTGAGGCGAGACTGATGACTCGGTAAAATGGTGAAATGCCAACAAAGGTATAGAGTCCTCGAGCCACGAGGAGGAACACCTAGATCATGGATCTGTAAGGTTGTGTAAGGTTCTCCTCTGTGTGTAAGGTTCTCCTCAGTTAGGTTGTGTAAAATCCTCCTCTGTAAGGTTGTGTAAGGTTCTCCTCAGTTAGGTTGTGTAAAATCCTCCTCTGTAAGGTTGTGTAAGGTTCTCCTCTAAGGTTGTGTAAGGTTCTCCTCTGTGTGTAAGGTTCTCCTCAGTTAGGTTGTGTAAATTCCTCCTCTGTAAGGTTGTGTAAGGTTCTCATCTGTAAGGTTGTGTAAGGTTCTCCTCTGTAAGGTTGTGTAAGGTTCTCCTCTAAGGTTGTGTAAGGTTCTCCTCTGTGTGTAAGGTTCTCCTCTGTAAGGTTGTGTAAGGTTCTCCTCTGTGTGTAAGGTTCTCCTCTGTAAGGTTGTGTAAGGTTTTTTAGTGTTTGTACGGACTCCTCTCGTGCTGCAAAGGGTTGTGTCTTGATAAGGCCCATGTTAAACTTGGTTAGGGTGTAAGGGTGTTAGTCTCCGCTCTGTTAAGGTTTCTCCTCTTAGGGTTGTGTGTAAAGCGTTACTCTGTTAGTTGTTTCTCTTTTGTGTTTTGTTGTAAGGTTCATATCCCTGTAAGGTTTGTGTAAGGTTCTCCTCTTCTTGTGTTAGGTTCTCGTGTCTAAGGTTTGTGCCGGCGGTAGATGGTGAGAGGTGTAAATTCTCCTCTATAAGGTTTGTGTGTAAGGTTCTGTCTATGGAGGAGTGGGTGTAAGGTTTCCCCTCTAAGGTTGTGTAAGGTGTGTGTCTCCTCTTGTGTGTAAGGGTTCTCCTCTTGACTGGTGTTTCCTGTTTCATGTCCCCTTGTGGTGTATTGTTATCTTCTCAGTTGGTTTTGTGGTTCTGTCAGGTTTGTGTATTGTTTAGGTTTGTCGGTCTGCTTAAGGATGGGAGGTGTAGGGCCTAAGGTTTTTGTGACCAGGTATGTTTATGTTAGAGTTTCTGTCCGTCTAATTCAGAAAAATACCTGTGCTGTTGTTGGTTGTCCTTTTTGTCGTAATAGTTAGTGTTAAGATCTCCTCTAAAATGAATGTAAAGAGGTAACAGACTGTAGCCTCTGTTTTGTGAAAAATTGTTGAAGGAAGGTTACCTCTTACAGTCTGCATGGTCAGTGAACCATGTTCCTGTGTGGACTGCTCACAAAATAGATTAAAAAGGGACAACTACATAGTATAAATAATAGTGTGTAGG
>JACYXH010000658.1:707500-732500 GCA_026745465.1 Lota lota
AAATCCTTCTTCCACTATCTGCCATGATGCATCATGCACAGATCAAGCATCTGTCAAGCCACCGATCTGTAGAGGTAATGAGCCAGCAGTTACTCTGGGCATAACACATTCCAGGACATAGTCATTTCCATTCTGCAGCAGCACAGTGGGCTCTGTAAAACAACTGGAAAAGGCCATTATGCAATTAGTCCATTTGAAAGAGGAATCATAATGAATGAGATTGTCATGTAAGCTGCTCATTCATGTCCAATAATGGATCATATCATTAGGGGAAGGACCGCAACACTGTCTCCGTTTCCCCTCACTGTAATTCATCTTTGGTTCACACTGAGTATCCACAAAGTCCCCACAAGTCCCCTGGTCCCCACACTGCATAAAGTGAAGCTCATATATTAATGTCACGCACAGGTTATTATAAGAACTCTGGAGAAAACAGCACTGATGGAAGATACAATAGAGGCCAACTGATTGGAATATAGGTTTCACAAAATAATTATTTGTTGAAGAGTCATCAAAAGTAAGTGTTCATCAAATGTTTTCTGCTTTCAAATGATTGTTTTTATTCTAGATGTTGGTCTCCCAAGAGTGAGTGTGTGTGAATGTTTGGTGTTTTAGCCTAATCCTGGCCTTGTCTTGACTAATCAGGCCCCAGTGACTTGAACACACACACACACACACACACACACACACACACACACACACACACACACACACACACACACACACACAGTGATTTATAGCCTAGATTGCAGGTTCTACATCCAAACTGAGACTGCAATGCGCAGGAAAAACCTGAATTCGGTGCACGTAGAGCTGGCCCATTCGTTGCTTCAACCACAACAACAACACCCGTGTCTAAAGCGTAGACGACGAAGTCATACCATTATCACTTCCTCTATGACGTCTGAACTCACTGCTCTCCAAAATATGAACAGTGCAGCGTAGTATTAAAACACACCCATAGAGACAGAAGCTCTCCCAATACAGTATATTCAGAATTGGACACGCACATGGGAGTGTGTGCGTGAGGGTGTGCGTGAGGGTGTTGGCATTTAAAAAAAAAAGCAACCACCTTGTGCAGAGTTCAGACACGGACAGTAATGCTGCCATCAGCGAGTACAAGGGTAGACACCATTAGCCTGATAATCATCCTGTATTTCTGTTTCGTTTCACATCATAATTTTGAAGTCTGAAGTCACTTCCGTCTGAGCAGTTTTCAGAGACTGGGCAGGCTGCTTCCACCTAAACCAATCGTGAAGCGGATAACACTTCCGCAAGCGATGTTGCTCTCTGTTGTTGGCTTAATAACCAACATTTAGAGAAGGGTCTAGCTGCAGACTTCCAGCCTCAGGCCCACCTCCACCGTCGGACCCCTCTGATAGGCCTTTCACACATGAACTCCGGATCATCTCCGGAGAATCGGGTCCGGAGACGATCCGGAGACGATCCGGAGTTGCCCTTTCACACATGCAACACACAGCCGGAGATAAGCCGCGTCAGACGTGTTCACACACATCGGAGACACTCTGGATACTTTAGGCGAGGGGGGGGGGGGGGGGGGGGGGGGGGGGGGGGGGGGGGGGGGGGGGGGGGGGGGGGGGGGGGGGGGTGTGGGGGTGGGGGGGGGGGGGGGGGGGGGGGGGGGGGGGGGGTGGGGGGGGGGGGGGGGGGGGGGGGGGGGGGGGGGGGGGGGGGGGGGGGGGGGGGTGGGGGGGGGGGGGGGGGGGGGGGGGGGGGGGGGGGGGGGGGGGTGGGGGGGGGGGGGGGGGGGGGGGGGGGGGGGGGGGGGGGGGATGTTGGGGGGGGGGGGGGGGGGGGGGTGAGGGGGGGAGGGTGGGGGGGGGGGGGGGGGGGGGGGGGGGGGGGGGGGGGGGGGGGGGGCGGGGGGGGGGTGAGGCTGGGGGGGGTGGGATGTGGGGGGGGTGGGGGGGGGGGGTGGGGGGGGGGGAGGGGGATGGGTGGGGGGTGAGGGGGGCTGAGGCTGGTGGGGGGGGGGGGGGTGTGGGGGGCGTGGGGGGGGGGGTGGGGTGGGGGTGGGGGGGGGGCTGTGAGGTGGTGGGGGGGGGGGGCTGGGGATGAGGTGTTGGGTTGTGTGGGGTTGATTTTGGATTTTCAGGACGTGACTCAAGAAGTATGCAGCGGCAGTCTCAGTGCTTCGTTTACAACATGTCAAAGATGGCGGGTGATGCTTCCGACTCCGTAATGCTGACTCTTTCTGCGACGATATCAATACTGCATTTATTTAGAGACGTACCCGCAATGTCAACAGAGGAGTGGAAAGCAGAAAGAAGTTGGAACGCCAAAATACAGGCGAGAAGAGAAAAGTTCGAAGCAGCTCCACTCCGTGCTCCCGGGTCCGCGGCAGTCGCACGATAGAAACGTCATCAACGCGTCAGCAACCCGCCCACTTGTGAATTATCCGGCTCTCCGATTCTCCGATTTTACACTAAAGGCCGGGCCGGGTAAACTCCAGGTAAACTCCGGAGGGCCGGATTCGGACATTTGCGTCATACGTCATACGGAGAATGTCCGGCTTACAGTGCATGTGTGAAAGGACTATGAGAAAACTACATCTTTTATTACATAAATATTTGTGAGTAATTATTTATTAGCATGATCGCTAAAGTTAATTTGTTGGCATTTAAGCCTATCGCTATGTGTGCATAGGCCTATACTCTATAGCCTACATCTATTTATAAACAAGTGCAACCAATATTTTATATAAAGACCTACACTACTTTATAAACTGTGGTGACTCAATCGAACAAAGCAGGGGTTAATTGTATCTATAAACACACCGTGGGTCCCAGCAATGGATCATTTTGTTTCCGGTAGACCTAGCCTACTTTATTAACTATGGTGACTCAATCGAACAAAGAAGAGGTTGATGCATATAATACACTTACTTATTAACGATAAGCGCGATTAAACAATACACTCCACAATATAACACAGTGGCATGTAAACGTTATCTATCTGTAAGTAAGCGCGATAAAGGGATTTCCCACCCTTACACACGTGATATCACACATGATTTCCACCCATGGGTCCTGCCGATGGAGATGTGTCCCAGCGCTGGAGATGGGCCTGAGGCTGGAGGCGGGCCTGAGGCTGGAGGCGGGCCTGAGGCTGGAGGCGGGCCTGAGGCTGGAGGCGGGCCTGAGGCTGGAGGCGGGCCTGAGGCTGGAGAAGGGCCTGAGGCTGGAGGCGGGCCTGAGGCTGGAAGCGGGCCTGAGGCTGGAGGCGGGCCTGAGGCTGGAGATGGGCCTGAGGCTGGAGGCGGACCTGAGGCTGGAGATGGGCCTGAGGCTGGAGGCGGGCCTGAGGCTGGAGAAGGGCCTGAGGCTGGAGGCGGGCCTGAGGCTGGAGAAGGGCCTGAGGCTGGAGGCGGGCCTGAGGCTGGAGGCGGGCCTGAGGCTGGAGGCGGGCCTGAGGCTGGAGGTCTGCAGCTGGTCGCTGTTGGATATTTATGGAACTTTTTAAAAAACATCTCCAAAAGCAGAATCCTTAGACTTTAACTGCACTTTTGAAAGAGAAAATTGCGTTTTTCTTCTTCTACCTCGACAACGCAGACAGTTCAAACAAAGCTCTGGCATTTAGCCTGAATATGTAGTAATATCATTACATCTCTTACCCATGTTTCACCAGTGGAGACCAGCTCCCCGACCGATTCGATCTGCACGTCTCCCGCTCTACCTCTCACTATGCTACTTTTAGTGCTGCCTGTTTTTTGTTGAGCACCACTTTGTCAAGAGACAGCAGAAGTAACGATATTTATATTAAATTACATTTCTTAGCTGAGGCAACCATGAGAACGGCTAGCCGTGGCATCTATGATCTAGACTACGCTGAAGCAAGTTAAGGTTACATAAACTCGTGTGTGTGTGTGCTTCTGTGTGTGTGTGTGCTTCTGTGTGTGTGTGCTTCTGTGTGTGTGTGTGCTTCTGTGTGTGTGTGTGTGTGTGTGTGTGCTTCTGTGTGTGTGTGTGTGTGTGTGTGTGTGTGTGTGCTTCTGTGTGTGTGTGTGTGTGTGTGTGTGTGTGTGTGTGTGTGTGTGTGTGTGTGTGTGTGTGTGTGTGTGTGTGTGTGTGTGTGTGTGTGTGTGTGAGTTAAATAAATGGAGAGACATTGGGGTAGCAAATGGGCCAGGGATACGGTTAAGTATCCATAGCAATCAGGTCATTCTGCATAATTACCCCCCGTAGGTCTTATTAAAACCATCTCAGCCACATGCTTTTAATCAGCCCTCAACCCAAATTTAAATAGTTAACTGAGGCCAATGTTCACTTTGCACCAAAAATATGGCAGCTATGCAAATATCCAGGAACTATTTCAGTGGTTTTCCAACAAGAGGTTTTAAAGCTGCGGTAAGCCCTGTTTGTCCACCTCTTGTGCTTTGGAACTTATGTGTTTAAACATTCCAATATTTCTCTCTCATCCCCCACAGCCCCTGTCTATAAAGCCTCTGGTTACAATCCAGAGTGGGAATGGGAGGGGCCAAAGTGTATCCCACCAATAAGGGACCCAGAAGGGAATTTGACCATCGGGTACTGAATTCTTTTCAATGTTTTGTATGCTTTATTTATTCTAGATGCAACACTGTTGGACTATGTAAGTTTATCTATGTGGGAGTGTGTGTGGATGATGGCTGGTTGAAGCAGCCTCACCTGGCCCGAGTCAGACTGATTGGTGTCTGGAGCTGGGTGAGGCTGCACACCTGTTGCATATTGAGCAATTAATGTGCACAGGTTAAACCAGCCATCACCACACACACTCAGGGAGAGCGCACCTGCATGGCAACATGGAGCACCAGCTGTATGCCTCAGTCTACGCAACATTTACAATAAACCGGTTTAACATCACCACCCTGTGTCCATTGGTCTGGAGGAGCCTGAGGAAAGTCACCTAGGTGGCGTGGGAAAAGCCACCTAGGTGGCGTGTAGTAGTGGACATTGCTACAATCTATAATGCACAATGTTTTATCATGGAGCTGTATATGCGATTAGATTTGTGGGCAAGCAATGTGGCTCCAGTTATTTGGCTCAAAGTCACGGCTGGCATTGTGTGGACGTTTGTGGATTCATTTCCAACACTGATTTTTTCGACTCGGGCCCCCGATCTGTCTTTTGTCAACGTGCTATTGGGAGGGAGGTAATATCAAAAATTCCCCCGAGCATAGGGAGCTGACATTTCATCTCACAGATACTTCCCAGAGAACTGATGTTAGATGTTTGAACCAAGAAGCAGAGAGACACATAAACAGTGTGAGAGGTAAAACAGTTGTTTATACACGTACGTATGTGCATATAAAAAATATATATATATATATATATATGCAGGGCCTGTCCAGGGAATGGCCTGGGGTGGCACGGGGCACCCCAGGCATCCGATTGGCCACCCCAGAAGCCACCCTGTTATCCTAAACTATGATTGGCTATCCGCCCAGTCAGAGGCTGGACGTCTGAATAAACCGAACGTGCCAAAAGCCCAGAGAAGAATAAGAAGTTCTGATTTGAGCGGACGTAAATGTCGTCATCTGACCATTTCAGCACGGACCCTCGCAGACACTCAGACGCGGAAAGTATGAATGAACCTTTAGTCTGAATAGAAAGAAATGTCTTCTCCTGACGCACTGAAACGGGTTGTGGTCACGCCCCAGCGATCGTTTTCACATCGTTTGATCTACACAAACTTGTGTTTGATCGCATACGTGTAAAACCACCGTAAACGGGTAATCTAGTGTCCGGGCTCCATTTTGCAACTAAACCCGTTGTTTA
Organism: Lota lota; assembly: GCA_026745465.1. Lineage (NCBI taxonomy): Eukaryota > Metazoa > Chordata > Actinopteri > Gadiformes > Lotidae > Lota > Lota lota. The sequence goes on from JACYXH010000658.1 coordinate 713,278, forward strand.
CAAATCCATTTTTAGTAGCAAAGAGAGAGTTTCAGAGGAAATAGGCAAATTGCCATCTGGTGGCCGTATGGTGCAATTGCGATTGTTTGGCTTGGTGTCATTTAATTATATTCGCCCAGACCTTTCAATAGAGGGGTCAAATGTCAAAATTGTACAATAGTTTCCCAAGAAATCCACCTGTTTGTCTCATCAAGTTGATATTGTCAATTTAGCATTGGCTTGTATTGGATTTATGGTTTTATTTGGAGATTTCACCTAAACCTACCTCTACTAAAACCTCTCTATCATTGCTGTACTTCGCTTGATTCACATCAAATATTGACCCAGGTACTCATAAGATGTTGTGCCATGGCCCTATAGGGCTACCAACTGATAATACACTAGGTGGTATTCACTCTAAAACCTTACATGCCATAGCTAACTATAATAAAAATAACATTAAAGTTACATGTAGAGCCATGAAAACACTCAAGTCGCTGATTATAGGCACAATCCTGTGCCTATATGCAGTGTGTGTGTGTGCTCTGCAAAAGTCAGTGTGCTCACCTGAGTCCAAAAAGTCTGGACTCGCTACTCTGTATCTGGCCTGATAATCATCCTGAATATAAATTTCGTTTCACTTCATAATTCAGTTTGAAGTTTCCTACGTCTGAGCAGTTTCAGAGACTGGGCGAGGTTGCTTCCGTCTAAACCAAACACCAAACGCACTGACATCCTCATTCAAAAGAAGAGTTCAATTTAGTTGCCAAGTGATGGTCTAATGAGGTGGTCTACCTCATTAGACCACACGACATTGAAGCTAAACATTATTACCTCATTGGACCACATATTCATAGTGCTAACACCAGTTCTGATTAGTTTCTGCTACTACACAGAGTGGTCAAGACAACACCATATAAGGTGTTACGGGTCTGAGATAAATCAGATCCTATAGGTCTGGCTTCTTTACCATTCCGCCCATACCTGTATAGACTGAAGATTTCCCTTGGTCCGGCTGATGCTTCATGAACCACCTCCAGAGTGCATGTCCATTTATCTTGTATCTCTGAATAAACCAATTTGTGTTGAACCTTTACCACTCTTTGAGTCATACCTGGCCCCGAAACCACGAAACCAGAGCCATCGAGATTACGCTTCATCACAAGACAACTTTGCTTTTACTTAACTTCACTCCAGGAGTGAGATATGCAGTCTATAATACATTTTTACAGAGCTCAGAAATGATTGTAATTTCAGTGGGAGAAATGGTGTCCTCGCGACCAAACGTTATTATATCTCCACGTCTTTCTTAAACATGGCCGAGGCGTAGAAAGCCAAAGTGATGAAGCACGTTTTAGCATACTCCTGCACAGCCCTCATTCATGTGTTCATGCATTAATTCATAATACATGTGTTTTTTGTTCTCCGATAGCAATTAGGTGGAGGTGTTCTGAGAACACAGTTGTCTATCAAGTCTATCATGGAGTTGTTCTCTCTGGGATCTAGTGTGGTCTGATCAGGGAAATAGTAACAACTAGCGGTGGTTGCAGTTTGCAACCAACTGAATACCCCCTCCCCCCTTCACCTACCAAATATTACTGTAGCCTGTACTGGCCTGTGTTTGTAATTGATCAAAATAAGGCCAGCCAATTGTGACAACCAATCACAATTGGGTATCTTTGTCTTAGTCACTGCCATGTTTACTGTACATGTTGTAGGGCGTGGCGAGGTAACAGCCTATTTAGGTTTCACAACAAACAGTCCTCTAATTGCATCCTTAGTGGTAAACTATATTCATATCGCTATCAGTTATATGTTTTGATCATTCATAACGATAGCAGTCGGCGCCAAAAGCCAATGTTTACTTGCAATGCAGTACGTGAATATAGGTTGCTTTTGACAGCATCCTGGTGTACAGTTGTATTGCAATAGTTTTGTTTTGGAGACCAAATTTCTCAGTGAGTCCTCCTACTTTTGGATATCTAACAAAACAACAACGAACATCTCCAAAACATAGATGTATTAAAGAATGCACATCCACTTATTAAATCCCCCTCCTCCGCGAACTTCCATCCGCTACTCTATTTTACACTTGGATTAAAAGTGAAACTCCATTATAATTGAATCCTCTAAATGCGTAGGATACTTTGGTAAAAGGACGGAGCATCCTCATCGTCATTGGCTATAGGAGGCACAAAGAATGACGCCACGGTGTGTGGCACATTTATCATATGGCAAGCCCTTTTGACATTTAATCAGTTGGGCTGACTAGTAGCGATTTAGTTTTCACTAGTGGAAATGACATTTCAACATGTCAAAATGTTGTTTTGACTAGTGTAGTAAGGAGGGGCGTGGTTTAGCGCCGGCTGCAGTCAGAAGGGGCGGAGCGGCTCAATTGGGGCCACAGACGCAGCTGTAGGGAATGAGCGCAATTAGATAACTATTAAATACTGACGTGTATTGTGCTCTTCCCACAGTGAGGCCGGGTCCAGACAAGCGGCTGGCTGTCGGTACACAGAGCTAAGCAGAGCAAATTGAGGAGCACGTGTTCATGCTGAACGAGACGTGCCGTGTATGTTTTTTTGTTTGTTTGATTGTGCAACGAAGGGAGACAATAAAGTTGAATTTTGCCTTCCTGAAAAAAAAAAAATAATAATAATAATCCTAAACCGGACTCTGACCCAGGGTTACCATACCTCACGGACTCTGACCAGGGTTACCATACCTAAAAAAAACAACAAATAACAACCCCAACCCCACAGTCCCCACACCTCCCCAGGGTGACACCCCAACCCACCCTCCCCCTCCATCCTGGAGACTCGGAGGCCTGGGCTGCTGCCTTGACTGGCGGAGGTGTCGGCGGACTTGGCGGTCCACTCCAGCCCACCCTCCCCCTCCATCCTGCGACTCGGAGGCCTGGGCTGCTGACCCAGGGCTGTCTGGACGGGCTGGCGGAAGAGTTGGTTGGGCTGCGGCGCTGGCTGGATGCCGGGGTGGCTAGCTGCAGACGGTTGCCTGTGGCGGTTGCTGCGCTGCCTCCCCCGTCCTCCGCTGGAATCCACAGCGCCGTTGGGGAGAGGGATGGTGTTGGGAGAAGGCTGTCCGTCGTCGCTGCTGGGCCCAGTGCGCCCCTGGACAGCCTTCCTGTGTCCAAACGCAGTTTGGAAAGGCCCCACATTGGGCACCAGTGTAGCAAAGTCCACTACTACTACACCCCACCTAGGTGGCTCCCATACTCCACCTAGGTGACTTTCCTCGGGCTCCTCCAAATGAATAGACACAGGGTGGTGATGTTAAATCCAGTTTATTGTTCAAGTTGAAGTTGAATGGACTGAGACATGCAGCTGGTGCTCCACGCTGCCATGCCGGAGAGCTCTCCTCGAGTGTGTGTGGTGGTGGCTGGTTTAACCTGTGCACACTGATTGCTCAATGTGCAACAGATGTGCAGCCCCACCCAGCCCCAGAGTCCAATCAGTCTGACTCAGGCCAGGTGAGGCTGCTTAAACCAGCCACCATCCACACACACTCCCACAACTAGTTAAAATGTTAATTTAAGATATCTGTAAAACAATTTTGACATGTTACAAATATATTTTCACAAGTAGAAATTACATTTAGACTAGTCAAAGCTGATTTACAGATTTCTTTAATTTAATTATAGATATCAGTAATTCCTAGTAACAATAACATATCTACAATTGAATTTCCACATGTTGAAAAAGGATTGTAACATTTTCACTAGTAAGAATTGAATTGTTGATATCAAGAATTAACATTTTGACTTTTGAGAATTTAGTTGTAGATATCAATTAAAATTGCAACTAGTCAAAATTATATTTTGGATATGTTGATTTGGAATTATATCAAGTCAAAATTGAATTATAGATATCTGTAATTTAGTTTGAATGGAAGACGATGGTAAAAGCTGACCAGTTTAATTAAGTTACAGATATCTACAATTGACATTTCCACTAGTAAGAATTTAATTGTTGATATCAAGAATAAACATTTTGACTAGTGAGAAATTAATTGTAGATATCTTTAATTAGAATTACTACTAGTTGTTACGTCCTGTAGCTAGGGGTATCAGGGCATAAACATAAAACCAGGTGTAGTTGGTATTTGAAAGGAAATTTATTGTAAATAGGGCAAATTTAACAAAGGAGTTTACAAACAGAAGATAAGGCCGATGGGTGCTGTGGAAATCAAAAACAGAATATAACAAAAGTCCTGAACAGGAAGACTGTTGCTAACTTCATAAGAAAACAAAAGGTTAAACAAAAATCCTCTCACTAAGGTACTTGGTGAAACAAAACACAATACTCACAGCACCCCTGAACCTAATGTGTCTACACACGACATGTCTGTTAAATGCAAATATGTTTAGCTCTAGCCTTGGCCCACTTCGTTACTCTCACAAACAGTTTACAAAATGAATCTGGTCTGGCAGCTGCCCTCAGCTGCAATGAATCAGGCCTTTTAAGCTGGAGGCAGCCTTCTTCAACTGGCCAGACAGTGTTGGCATGCCGCCTCCAGGAACTGGGCGGGACTTCCTTTGTCCAACGAATCCTCAGCTTTGCGTCTCTCTTATCACAACCTGTTAACCAACACATGAGGGTGCCGACGGCAGCCGTAACACTAGTCAAAATGACATTATGGATATGATGGCTTGGAATTATAACTAGTCAAAAAGAAATTGTTGATATCGACAATTGCTATTACCGCAATTGTCTGGAGGCGAATTAAATGTCAAAAGGGCTTGCCATATTTATATACATCGCTCAATATAATGCTCACACACAGTGACAGTACCAAAAAAGTAACATAAATGGGTAGTAGCCATGGGGATAACACGCCCCTCTCCTACCTACAACTCTCAGCCAAAAACAAAAAATAAATAAAAGCACTGTCTAGAGCCGTTTGTCCGTTCTGGGCTACTGTAGAAACATGGCGACGCAACATGGCGGGCTCCATGGAAGAATACCCGATATATAAAAGGCTCATTCTTAGATAACAAAAACACAACAATTCTTATTTTCATGGGATTATACATTGATCAAAACCTACTTATGAATATCATATTCCTGCAAAGTCCTTTCCCCTAGATGCCACTACATTTTACACATTACACCTTGCAAACATCCAACAGAAATATTCTGAATGAATGTAAAAAACGAAAAAAGAAATTGCCTTCATAGACAGGGAGATGAAGATGAACAGGAAGTGAGTTGTGAGGGAGGGAATGACATGAAGCAAAAACCCGCGGCTGGAATCACACCAGGGTCATCACAAGGTTTGCCCACATGGGTCAGGGACTTAGCGACAGGGTGAGCCACCAAGTATCTTACAATGGCCTATGGCTTTATGGATTTGGATTGCAATTTGCACTCAAAAGCTGTGATTTACTGATAACTTAACCATTTTTCAATGGCTGTTGCTGAACTTTATCAGCGAAACACTGGCAATATCCTCATTTCTCAAGGTTATTAACCTCCACCTGAGTTCTCCCTTGGAGAATCAACTTCTTAAGGACTAGACAAATTAAAACGAGGAACTAAGTCACTCCTGTCCTCAGAGTGATCATTCGCCACCATGTAGTTTATTGGATTGGGATGATATTGCTTCACACACAAACACGCACATGCACACGCACACACACCCACACATCCACACACACTCACGAGTGAAAAGGTTTGAAAACTGTAGTCATAAAATGTTTACTTCATGTCGAATCCAACGTATTGAAAATGAAATGAGTTTAAACTGTTCTAACTGGCCAACAAAAGTATTCTCTATAGTAAGTATCCTTGGATGTCCTCCTTCATAGGCTTCCTGACTCAGAAACACCATGGAAGCAATAGCAGGTCTGTTTGAAGGGAATAACAAAGGCAGTTGAGTTGGCAAGCTATTAAATGGCGTGAAGACTCTCTGGACATGGATGTTACAAGCTGCCTTGCTGGCAAAGTCTATAGTATTACTCCTTTCAAAGACAAGAGTTGCTGTCAATGTGTGCTGTTTTACAAACCAACTGAAAAGCTGCTTGTATAGGAAGGCATCATGAAGGCATGACTCATTGTGTAATGTGCTGTTTTTAGTTGTGTTTTAAACTTTGAACATGCTGTGAAGTATATACTTACTGTATCTATTGTTTTTGCTTTGTCAAACAATTTGTGCTCCGGAGAGGAGAGAGCCTACTTACCTCCTTGGGGTGCTCGTTTTCAGGACACTTGTGTTGAAAAGCAGCAAGTAAAAAAGATCAACAAATCCAAAGATAAGACGGCAAAGCAACAAGCACAACAATAAAACACGTACAGAATGAACATGACCCAATGTCATAGCACACGTGAGGACAGAGCATGCATAAGAAGATAGCATTGTTCACACGCTACCATGGTGTTTTATCACAAAGCATTTCAATATAATCTTCTCTTGTCAAATGGTGCATTTCTACAGCACCATAATCCTCAAGAAGAAATAAGCCCACATCTCTACCATTATTTGGTTTACATTCAGAAGAAAATACATTTTGAATGTGCCTAATACACTCTTTACTAATAAACGAATAATATTTATATTTACCAAGGTAACATAACTTTTGTAAGTGTGATGCTTTGTGCATTTGCACCCTGCTGGTGCACAGTGTCAGAAGGATATAAATAGGGGCGAGGCAGCAATGGAAGGCCATTGGTCCTGTAGAGTAGCCATGTGCTGTGGCTGGCAAACTAAGGATAAGAGCAACTTGAATGTAATTTTAATGTAAAACCTCCATTGTTTACCATTTTGTGTGCAGTTGTTTGTTGGGCCTGCTTCAATATAATATGTTTCATAGTATAATGGTTACACTTACGCCTGTGTTTGATGAATAATCCAAAATCTGGTTGACCTCAGGTCTACCTCTTGTTTTAGACGTTATTTATTAAATGAAATATTCACATTATGATATGCATTTCGTTTTAAATATCAAAGTTTTTTTATTGAATGTGTTTTTAATGAATATTCCCTGGGAAGCAGCATCAAGGGAACTCTGATGGGATACAAACTATGGAATCGGAAGGTATTCAATCAACATGCTCTCCAACCTAAACGACAGATAGGTTGTTTGTCAATACAACCCAAAACGACGCTTGCTATCGCAAGCGTGAAACCAAGTAGTTTGCATGTTGTTTGAATCATCGTCTTTGCGTTACGTAGTTCTGAGCTGTTTAGTGTCTTATGTTGGATGATCTTTCAATAAAAAACATACTTATTTATTCCTCTTCTTTGGATATCTGGGGGCTAAGGAATGCATATAAAATAGACCCCAGGGCCTGTGATTGGGAAAACCGATTTATTCGCAGGCTAGATCCGTCAAAAATCGACCTATGTGAAAATGATGTTGCTAAAAAAGCGACAAAATTGATGTTGCTTTTTTCGCAAAACAAACCGTGGTGAATGTGTGCAGTCCACATGTAAATATCATTTTATGACGCGGGAAAAAAACGCAACGGAAAATAGCGTTCAACGTAGGGATTCTACCAGGAAGGTGGACAGACTTTTTACAGGCCTGCGACAGCCATAGATACTGATAGATCGATTTTTTTAAACAAATATGACAATAAATGCTTCTAAAATAAATGGCCTACCCTAGTGTTTACTTTCAAAGATATTGGATATTCAACAGAAAATCCACTCTCCTAATTACAGCGAACTGACATGGGGAAAGACAGAATCACTGGTATGAGTCCCATGTGTCTAGTGGTGAACGCCTGCAGGGCTTCCAAGCGAAGCCGTCGGTGAGCAGAACCCTCTCTTTAGCAGTGGCGGTTCTAGGCTATTTCATATAGGGGGGTCAGGCTGGGGTCAGTTGTTGTATTCGAGGGTCCATAAGAACATTCTAACCACCATTCAACATCAGTAGGTATTTTGCCGGTTTGCTTTTTAGAACTAGGTTAATTTTTCATTGATTTTTATAGGTTAAAATAAAGTTTAACTTACCCCTGCAACCTTAGGATACATCCTTAAGCAAAGAACATTGCAATTATTAACATTGTAATTAACACAGCAAAGACTCTCAGACAGGCATCTAGAACTTGATTGGGAACCCTGAATTGGGCATATTTATACTCTTATCAAATTTATATTTACTGCCATATTTGTATTGATTGCAACTAATATGAAATAAGGTTAGATATTTCTTATTTGCAAAGAATATTGTTGTTGCACAATAAGTAATCATTTGCAAAAAAAACATTCACAAATAATTTTTTTGAACTCCGCCTAACTTCAGCTGTGCGCAGCTCTAAAATGAAATACGATTTAAAAGGGGTCATATTACGCAATTTATTTGGTTAATATTTCATTTGGGGGTTCTACTAGAATAGGTTTAGATGCTTTAATGTAAAAAAATAGACCTTATTATTCTCACGCTGTTCATTGCTGCTGCAGAACCGCTTTCACCCTTTGTCAGAAACCCTTGGTTTTAGCTCCTGTCTCTTTACGGCGCCCCTCCCGAAAAGCACAGTATGCTCTGATTGGTCAGCTGGCCCACTCTGTTGTGATTTGTCAAATGCTCATTACGTGTGTCGGCAATCTCAAGCCTTTGAGTCCGGAGCAGCTGTAAATAATACCGGTATCAATGGCTTCGGTTCAGCCTTTTTATTGTTGGCAAACACAAGTTATTGAATGCTAAAACAATGCCGAACACGAACTTCTCTATCTACCTAACAACAGTCTCCCGCTCTCTCTCTCCTACCCGTATGTCACCTCCCAAGGCCCGCCCCCTCCTACTGAGCACCCAATCACAACCTTAGCACTGAACACAATGAACGTCCAACTACGCAACCTAGAACCGTTACACTGCACCCCCCCAAGAAAGTCCCTCGTCCCAGAGGGGGCAAACAAAGTCTTCAAACCAGCTGGGAGCCCGCCTCCGCGGCCGCTGCCCCTGCTACAGAGCGGCCGAACTGTCCAGAGAGGTCGGGTTCCTCTCTGGTGTGGCAGCAGGAGACTGCAGCGGGGCAGGGGAAGGGGGCTCAGAGTTCGGTGTGAGGGAAGCACCACCCCTGTAAGGGGCAAGCCTGTCCCTATGTAGCGCCACTTTTCTGCCTCTAGGCGGCAGCTGAACCCGGTAAACCACCTCCCCCATCATTTCTAACACTCTACAGGGGCCCACCCAGTGGCAGTCCAACTCAGGGCACCGTCCCTTCTTCCTGCGGGGGCTGTATACCCAACCATCTCCCCGGCCTGAAAGTCCCGCCTCTTGGACTTCACATCGTAATTCCTCTTCTGTCTGATGCCAGCCCTCTCCAGCCGATCCCATGCGAAGGCGTGTGCAGACTCCAGGCGGTCTTGGAGTCTCCTGGCATACTCTCTCCCAGGGGCCATGGCAGGGGTGTCGGGGGATCTGCCAAATGCCATCTCCGCTGGCGTTTGCAGCTCCCGCCCTAGCATGAGCAGGGCTGGTGTGCAGGAAGTGGAGTCCTGTACCGCTGACCTGTAGGCCATCAGTACAACCGGAATGTGTGTGTCCCAGTCACGTTGGTGTTCAGCTGAGAGGATAGCAAGCTGTTGTGTGAGGGTTCGGTTGAACCTCTCAACAAGTCCATCACTCTGCGGGTGCAGGGCTGTTGTCCGGGTTTTGTGCATCCCCAGCCGCTCGCATATGGTGACAAACACCGTTGACTCAAAATTGCGGCCCTGATCACTATGAATAATCTCTGGAGCGCCAAACCTTGTGAACATCCCCTCAACCAGGGCGTCAACAACTGTCTCCGCCTCCTGGTTAGGGAGGGCGTAGGCCTCAGGCAATTTTGTGAAATATTCCCTTGCCACTAGTACATAGCGGTTCCCCTTGTCTGAGCGGGGAAAGGGCCACATGATGTCTACAGCCACTCTCTCCATTGGTGCCCCTGCTGCCCTATGCTGTAGCTGAGCATGAGACTGGTCTAGGGGGCCCTTGTGTGCGGCGCATGCATCACAGCGGCAACAAAAGTCCTCCACGTCTCTTTTGAACTGCCCCCAATAAAACCACTGTCTGAGGCAACAACCTGCCACCTCTCCTCTCTGGTGTCCGGCTCCTTCCACGCCCTCTGTAGCACGCCGTATCTGACACGCAGTGCATCAAACTTGGCCCACAGTCTCTTGATTGCCGATGGGCGGCCAGTCACCTCCTCCCAGGGTGGTAGACTCCCCGACTCCACCCACTGCAGTACAGGCTCCAGGTCTGCATCCGGAGCCTGCTGGGTTCTCCATTCCGCCACATCTACCACCTCCAGCGCCTGGGAGGTCGGACAGCCCCAGTGCGAGTTGCAGCTCTCCTCCTCACATCGTTCTCTTTCCCGAGCCTCTCTCCGCTCGCAATGGCGGCAACCGCCAGATGCACAGGGCCGGCGAGACAGGGCGTCCGCGTTAGTGTGGCGGGCCCCGGCTCTGTGCACGACTGTGAAGAAGTACAACTGGAGTTCTTCCAACCAGCGGGCGATCTGTCCCCCCGGCTCCCTGAAGGACATTAACCACTGGAGGGCGGCGTGGTCGGTTCTGATGGTGAAGGGCCGGCCGCACAGGTAATACTTAAAATATCTTATCGCCATCACGACAGTGAGCAACTGTCGCCGCGTGACGCAATAGCACTGCTCATATTTGTTAAAGGACTTGCTAAAATACGCCACCACCCTCTCTCCATCCGGCCCTACCTGAGCCAAGACAGCGCCCATGCTGAAGACAGCGCCCATGCTGACATTGCTGGCATCTGTGTTGACCACAAATGGTAGGTAGGATGGGGTCGGGTGCGGCCAAGAAAGGGGCTGTTATCAGCGCCTCTTGGAGAGAGGTGAAGGCCTGTTGACAGTCCTCTGTCCATGAAAAGTCAGTGTCTTTCTGTAGAAGGCGATACAGAGGGGCAGCTGTGCAGGAGAAACCGCGGACAAACTTCATGTAGTAAGAAGCAAGGCCAGGAAGCTCCTCAGCTGCGCCTGGTCGGCAGGTGTTGGCCAGTCTTTCACTGCCTGTATCTTTTCCTCGACAGTCCCAACGGCCTCACCGCCAACCTTGTGTCCCAGAAATATCACCTCCCTCCTCAAAAAGTGACACTGGGTGTAACTTGAGACCTGCCGCCATCACCCTCTGGAGCACTTTCCACAGTGCTCCAAGTACTGGAACGAGCTTCCATGGACCAGGATATCGTCCAGGTACACAAGACATTCCTGCCGAGGAATGCCGGCCAGCACCCTGTCTATCAGGCACTCGAACGTGGCAGGGACGTTGCACAGACCAAAGCTGAGGACGCGGAACTGCCACAGACCCCCACCTGCATATAAGGCCGTTTTTGGTCGAGCCTCCGGGGAGAGGGGCACCTGCCAGTACCCACTCCGCAGGTCCAGTGAAGAGAACCAAGCCGAACCCGACCACCAGGTCCAAAGACTCATCAATCTGAGGGAGGGGGTAGGAGTCTTTCTTGGTCACGCTGTTGAGGGGCCTGTAATCCATGCAGAACCTCCTTCTGGAGCTGCTCTTTTTGGGGACCATGACCACTGCTGCAGCCCACGGGCTTCACGACGGTTCGATAATCCCAGCCTTCTGCATCTCCTCCAGCGCCTAGTCTGCAGCCTCTTGCCGGGCCAGGGGAAGACGCCGGGGACGCATTTTGATAGGTTGTGCGTCACCGGTGTCTATCTTGTGCTGAACCAGGTGCGTCAGGCCCACCTCCTCCTCATTGCGGGCAAACAGGTCCTTGAACTCCATCAGTACCTGCCACAGCTGCATCTGCTGCTGGTCGGTCAGCCCCTCACTGTTCTGTCTCCAGATCTCCCTCACCACGGACAGCCAGTCTGCTATTCCCTCTGTGGCCGGGGAGGTGAGATGGTTGCTCTCCTCCCTCGCAGGGATCTGAAGGGGACTTGGGGTTGGAGTGGTGGTGGGATATGGGTAGGCATGCGGAGGAGAGTTGGTACTGCACGTTACATGTGGTTCTGAGGTACTAACAGGCAGTAGGTGCGGCACACTGGGTTGTGGGAGTGGGACTATGTTGACTTTAGGGCCCCTAGGCAAACTAAGTGTGTTGTCACTCAGATCTATGAGGCAGCCCGCACTTCTCAAAAAGTCCACGCATATTATACAGGGGTCTTGTACCTCAGCTACCCAAACCTCAAAGCTCACAGCTACCCCCCCCCCCCCCCCCCCCCACACTTTAAGGTTAACCTTTGCCCTACCTCTCATGGGGCCTGACTAGTGTTGTAGTGGAGCCCGTATCCACTAGTGCCGTGCATGCAACCCCCCTCTACTGTGATAGGGACATGGCAAAAGCCCCCAGCTCAGGTCCAACCCACCGCAACCACTGGACCCATGGCGTCGTCTGCTTCTGGGGGGAGTGAAGCCCTGTTCCCCCGGCTGTGCTGTTGGGCTCCTCCACTGGGGGTCGATGCAGGTCAGGTCACCATGTCAGGGGTCCGTATCCTCCCGTTTAGACAGACCCCCGGTCGTTTCCCTGGGCTCAGGAAAATGTGGGGCACTGACGGCATAGATGGCCAGGTTGGCCACACCCCCAGCAGACCATGGCGTGGCGTCGAGGTGGTGTAGGCAGGCAATTGCGAGTGGGCTGGAGTGTGGCAGCACGGATTAGTTCTGTCAGGTCCGTGACCCACGCTGGGTTTATTTTCGCAGCATTCTCCTCAACAGCAGTTTTCGACACTGCAACACCATCAATCAACCGGCAGTCCGCCAGCACCGCTCCCACAGCCTAGGGAGGCATTCAATATCATTAGCCAGCATGCGAAGTGGCTCACCCGGTTGCCTATGCCTATTGCACAATTCAGACCTAAGCACGCCTGGTTACGAACACTGTCCAAAACGCCTCTGCAGAGCTCCGGTCAAAGCCTCATAGTCCTGTCTCTCCTCAGGGCTAAGTACGAGGAGGCATGACAGCGCATCCTCCGTAAGGCATAGTGCCAGCTGCAGGGCTTTAACCTCCCTTGACCAGCCTGTAGCTTGTGCTAATAATTCAACTTGTGCTTGAAACGCTTCCCAGTTCGATTTACCAGAGTATTTCGGAGTCTTCACGTTGAAAGCAGCGTGGCATGCACCACCATCTCTGTTACCGCTTGTCTCCTCCCACCTCGTGGTGGGAGGAGACAAGCGGTAACATCATCTCTGTAACAGAGATGATGTTGTGGTGTCTCCGCGACGTGTTTCACCGGGGCCGTACCTCGCTTCAGCTGCTAGCCTCCTCGCGGACTCACTCACGTTGTAGCTCTGCTCCATCTGCTGCGTGGTCCCGCGGTAATGCATATGCCCCCAGGTACTCATCGTCAGGATCCTCCTCCTTCATCTTTGGCTTTGTACCGGACACTATCGTTTGCTCAAGCAGTTAGCCTCATGCGCTAATGCTAGGCGACGGGCAGTGAGTGTGGCAAAGTCACGTCCTTTGTTTTGTTCAGTTTTTGTTTTACTTCTGACACCAAATATAGCAACCCTGCTTCTACTCGTCCAAGCACCACACAGGTTGTTTTGATGAACTCCCTTTTATTGTTGGCAAACACACGCTATACGTTGAATGCTATAACAATGCTGAACATGAACTTCTCTATCTACCTAACAACAGTCTCCCGCTCTCTCTCTCCTACCCGTATCTCCCCTCCCAAGGCCCGCCCCCTCCTACTGAGCACCCAATCACAACATTAGTACTGAACACAATGCACGTCCAACTACGCAACCTAGAACCGTTACAATATTTTTCAGATGTAATGTTCTAACTTGTGGAAGTTGCAGTATAATGCCCAACGAAGTGGAAAACGTAATATTCACTGTTAATATGATCTATTCTAAACAAAGGGGATTTACCTTCGAACTGATGACAACGGCGTCTTCTCGACATAGCAAAACCAGAACCCAACTCCACGGGCCACCACCATAACTACCTTGTTTTAGGGCGTGCCAAACTAGCCACGTGGCGGGACTTCTGCACTTCCGTGAATTGGTGAGGTCACCAATTCACGGAAGTAAATATTGACCGCAAACGAGCTGCATTGTATTGAGACTCCTCTCCCTCGCCCTCCCTCGATGTGTTGTATTCTGGGCTGTATTATGATACCGCCGGTATCATAATCGAGTGATGTGTGTGTGTGTGTGCACATTTGTAGTTATTCTATGGTGACTGATTGTAGTGGTTGTTATGATCTACAAACATCTTTGGTTAAGCTTCAGCGTAATTGAGGCGTGTAGTCTCCTATACAGGTAATACTGTGGCTGGCTTTCACTAATGTGAATGTATATATGTACCCAAGGGTACATACTAGACATTTAGTTGACACACTTACTTTGTACACAAGCCTGTGTGTGTGCATGCCTCCAGGTAATGCCTATCTAGGCCAGGGCTGGTTGTGTTCTATGTTGTATGTAATGGATCATAATGATAATATTACCTTGTGGTCACATAGGGAATGGTAATAAGGGGTTGCAGATTGAAGATTGCAGAAATTATGTCACTAAAACAGTCTATCTAGGGAACATGTGGGAACTTTATGACCATATTATTTAGTTTTAAAGATGATTATAGTCAAACACCACATTGTCTCACTCTCGTTTACGCAACAGAGAAAACACTTCTTGTGAAATCTTGGCAGGCAAAGTGCTGACTACTTGAGGTCTGAGAGAGATGAGGATGAGAGAGATGAGACTGTTTCACGAAGGAACTGTGTTCTTTTTCATTCTTGGGGTTAGCTGAGCGTGGTAGTGACCATTAATGTTGTATTAGCAGTTGGAATGGCCATCTTGAATTCTGTCACATTTATTTGACATAATGGACTGGCCATATTTAAGCTACCACTTCAAAATGTAGTAGTTGATTAATAAATAATTGGACTTGGTAGACTCACAGTGTGATATATTACAGCATATTTTATAACCATTTCAATGGAATGTACAAAAAAACATTTAGATGGTGGATGAGCTATTCATACGTCATTTATATTTCTTTTGATTTTATAAAATGTTTGGTCATGATTTCAAACTTGCTCATAATTTTCAGGCACCTGGTCACCACAAAAGGTTTGTATACAATCTAAGACATAACAATACCACATAAAGGCATGACAGATTCAGACCAGCAGCCTTTCGGTTAAGATATTCCACTATTACGTTTATTAAAAGCAGTCCTACATTTTACTGAAATATGCCCACATAACCAAAACAGACATCAGTGATAAATTTCCTGGAATATATTCCAAGATGAAACCTTAAATAGGTCGTTGAGTATGAACAATGCCATCCATTTGACACCGCACTCGAAGTCAATTCAAGCCTTCCATCCACTTTGATTTGATTTCATATACAGCATGGTTAGCAGGGGCTAACGCGGATTGATAATCTAAAATGTGAGTTTCAATTGAGTTTTTCTACTTTTTGCATGGGAAGAAATGGAAATAAATAACCCTCTCTGTGATGACTTGACAGTGATTCACAGCTTGTTTGATGCAATTCACATAAAGATGGTGTGGAAGTGCTGGCTACAACTGGGTAAGGAAGGCTAGTGGAGACAGTTTGATTTATGAGTGGACACATAGTTCAGAAGAGAGAAGAGAGAGATTGAGAGAGGAAGAACGAGGGAGAGAAATAGCAGGGATGAGGTAGATGGAGAGAGATGGATAGAGGAAGAACGAGGGAGAGAAATAGCAGGGATGAGGAGAGCTCTGAGGTAGATGGAGAGAGATGGATAGAGGAAGAACGAGGGAGAGAAATAGCAGGGATGAGGAGAGCTCTGAGGTAGATGGAGAGAGATGGATAGAGGAAGAACGAGGGAGAGAAATAGCAGGGATGAGGAGAGCTATGAGGTAGATGGAGAGAGATGGATAGAGGTGCAGAGCACATTTGGGAAAATGGCCCAAATGTGATAGCAGCATTCCGTCCTTTAAAACCAATTTAAGATGGAAACTATTTGTAGGTGCTTGTCATGTTTTTCTAGGCTTTTTTTTGGCTCATATGTATTACATAATCTATACCGGAGTACATACCAGGAATTTAAGTATTGTTGAAGTAAGTAAACTCTAAAGGATGCACACACTCCTGCCTATAACTGTTTATTGATGAAAATAACAAAACAATTGTTTTTTTATTGTTGAATACTCCATTACCGCCCACTTCTGTTATCACTTCTCAAAGCCGGTGAGGTGATAAAAGTTGCCATTTTTTTCTGTGTTTTACTGTGTCTACTTCCAGATGTGTGTATTGGGGGTTTATAAGCTGCTAACTATTCTCGCTCATGCTGTTGACAGCTGTGATCTATAAATAAGACCTTCTCGTAGGCGGTAATGTACAATTAACTGGGGCAGGCAGAGGGCTGGCCCTGCTTGACTTCAGAGGGCGGACGGAGATGAAAGAGCTGATAGTTTGCAACCCCTGTCTGTCCTTTTTCTTCTCTCTTTACTCTCTCTCTTTCTCTTGTCTCCTCCAGGCAGAAAGTGTAAGAGAGCGAAAACTGTGAGAGGAGGAGATATGGGTTATGATCTTGCCATTCCCGGTGAACGGTGTTAGTTTTAAGGTTTGCACATTTTCAGGTTGAAATCCAACCTACTTTCTTGTTTTTTGTATTGATGTGATTTATATGTTTTGCACAGTTGGTCATAATAATCCTCAGGGCAGGCTGTCCTGGCATGGCCTGTCAATACAGAGTGTAGCCAATAGCAGAGCTCTGGTGGAACCAATGCTTACATAGACATGCAAGTCATCACGGTAAGGTCGGTGGTCTAGGGAGTTCAGAACACTCTGGTTTGACACATTCCAGAATAAAAAGATGTTCTATGCACGGTTTGGTCATAGCTCTCCGGCTTGATATGATGCTCTACCTTATCTTAGCCAAGTTAACATAGGCTAGGGGCTCAGCATCGGCAGTCCTCATGAGCTGCTCACAGTACAACATCAAGAGCAGTGCCGCGCCCTGAACATACCACTGCTTACAACGCAGGGAAGCGCCCTCTATTGCAAAGGACAGTGCATATTTAATTATATCTGAAAAGCCCTTGTTTCTGTGGTGCTTTACAATTTGGCCCAATTTGCACTCGCACAGCAAACATTTTGAATCATGTTTTACTTTATTGGGAAGGGGGTGGATGGGTACCAGTTGAAAATGAGTTTAGTTATTTTCATCTCTTGATAAAAATGTGGTGCACACACACATTATTGATGATATAACCTCGCACCTATGTATACACAAGTGTACAGTAATAAAAGGATGTGGATACTTAAACTGGATTTAATCTCCCTTTCTTGTTCCTTTTAAAATGTTTTTCTCCCTTTGGCATTTTTATTACAAGTAGAACCAATTAAGGAGCTGTAGCCAATTTCTATTATATCACTGAATAAGGACAATAATATTGAATGCCTGGAGAGAAATAAATCACAAACTATTAGATATCATATTTGTTCTGCTAGTTGTGCTAATCTTTGGATGAAAAGAAAGTAATAATAATAATAATAAATGATCCTTTAATGATAATGTCCATGAGATTAAAAATTGGAATTGCATGATAGTAAAAGGATGTAGCACTGTCTCCTCTGTACAATGATAGGTTTTCTGGTGATTTCAATGTAAAATCAGAATAATTAATCATGGGGACTCAAAATTATAATTGATTAACCTTCCAAGCTCCTGAGATGACACAGTCACAGACACACGCCATAATACGAGAGAGACCAAGGGACGGAAGGGTTGCATTGAGATCACTACGTAAATCACAGCACAGAGCAACACAACCTCAGATGCCAAACAGTTATGTATTATTCAGCGTTTATTTTTTACTTTATTGTGGAATTTACATTTTAATCAGGTTATAATGAGTCATCTCCATATAACATAAATGAAAATGCTAAACAGTTTACGTTGAAGTAGAATGAACATTTCAATTCAATTTTAACACAGCCAGACAGCTCATATAGAGATTAGTTTATATAACAACATTGTGTGGAGGACAACATAGATAACACATTTCACCATTGTCTCCCCTCTCATATAAGCCTCTATTAACTATAGCAAAATATATACTTTAAACTGCCTTTTCTATGACCAAAGGTTTCAACGAAATCGGCAAAAGAAAAAAGAATCAAGAAAAGTAGAGACATTGCCCGCCTGTTTGAGATACACTACATTCACAGTACACAGGTTAGACCCCTTAGACTTATAAGGACATAGTACAGACCCTTTACGTTGTCCGTGCTATGGCCACGCTAATCTAGCACTCTTGGTACCCTCTGACAATGGAGACTGGAAGATACAGTAGGCTACAGTTCAGCCGGTAGCAGAGCTATCAGGCTAGTGGTCTGCATCCTGAATGTGTCCCGGCAGATAGCGAGACACACATAGACACAGGCAGGTGTGCACCGAGAGTAAGCTATAAACCAGTAGTTTACTACTCAGGGAAAAAGGACAACTGCTGTGTTATTACCCGTGGGCAAGGTTGTTAATCCCCAGCTGTGTGTGAGCTGGACAGCACCCAGGGGTGCATGCAGCCGCCTGCATGTGTATGACATGAGGCAGCAGAGAAACTGCTGGGAAAATGGGCATCCAGGCACCAAACAGCCGAGGGATGAATAAGTGTCAACACAGGCAAACAGAGTGAAGTCCTGCACTTTTAACATATTCATCCAGACGGGGGTTGTGTTTTACTCTTTGATGGAAAAATGTAAGCCTTTGTTTTCTGTGCGTTTAAAAAGTATAAAAATACAGGATGGTTTTAGTATTGCAAGCTCTCTCTCTCTCTCTCTCTCTCTCTCTCTCTCTCTCTCTCTCTCTCTCTCTCTCTCTCTCTCTCTCTCTCTCTCTCTGGCTCTGTGTGTGTGTGTGTGTGTCCCATCTTCTTTTTTTCTCACTTTCCTCCGCCCTCCCCCTCTCTCTCTCCTCAGACACTGAATAATTTTCCATTCTGTCCTCTCTGATACGGGATGTGGACTTTTTAAAGGGAAAACAAACAGGGAACGCAAATGGTATAGAATGAACAGAGGACTATCGGCGAGATGAGTCAGGACGGTAGATGCGGGGAACTAAAAAGCCAACAGAAATGTGCCAAGGGGACAATGTGTGCGAGAGAGACACACCTGCAGGTTAGAACCAGGGGGGTAATCTATCCTGGCTCATTTCTGACTAATAAGGGCATCTCTTCCCTGATTGGTTCAGGGAATCCCTCTTGCCTTCCCAATCGCAGAGAGAAATAGGAAAGGTGGGAGCAGAGACAGGGGAGATGCTTTTTTGGTGGTTTAGTTCCAAAGTCTGTAAATCTTCAGGT
>JACYXH010000658.1:737500-767500 GCA_026745465.1 Lota lota
GGATATATGGAATAGAGGGTGGTGATAAAAACAAGGAGAAAGGGGCTGATGACAATAGGGGTGGATAAAGCATATAAATAAATAATAAATATGATAACAAAGAGAGCAAAAGAGATTAACTGCAAGTGGGATTGTGTGTATGCAGATTGCAAGCATAAAACAAGTGGGATTTACAGGATCAGAATGGAATGGAGAGACGGAGCAATGACATGACAATATAGAAGGAACGAAGAACGAGGAAAATAGAGGAAGGTCAGGAGGGAGGGAGAGAGAGAGAGAGAGAGAGAGAGAGAGAGAGCGAGAGCGAGAGCGTGAGAGAGAGAGAGAGAGAGAGAGAGAGAGAGAGAGAGAGAGAGAGAGAGAGAGAGAGAGAGAGAGAGAGAGAGAAAGAGAGCGAGAGCGAGAGCGTGAGAGAGAGAGAGAGAGAGAGAGAGAGAGAGAGAGAGAGAGAGAGAGAGAGAGAGAGAGAGAGAGAGCGAGAGCGTGAGCGAGAGGTCTAATGTTAACAGCAGACCTCTTCGGGTTCATTCTGCCTGCGGGATCCAAAAATCGGTCAGATCTACAATCCATTATTAAATACAGGAATAGGAACGAGTGCAGACACAGCTACTGAGCATGGATTAATAAGTAAATGTGTGTGTGCGGCTGTGAGTGAAAGAGAGAAAGATATAAACTTTGGTGACATATTTTATTTTTCATTTTCAGAATGTTTAATATGATTTGGTGTGTGTGTATGTGGGTTAGGGTTAAGGGCTCTTATCTTCCAAAACCCAAAGCATCAGGTTTTGTGCTGAAGAACGGGGGGAGCGCTTCTTTAACATTATTAAAAAAGATTGCAACACATGCATTCAATCAACATCGGCAACCAGGAGAGCGTTTACAAAAAAGGGAGACATGCCCGGACATTTTGAAGCGTCTACGGTAAAAATTAAATAAAAAAAGGCACAGCAAATTGCTCCAACAAATCGCTGTGTCTTTTGTCAGTGTCTTTTGCTCCGGCAAAAGACACAATGTGTAACAAAAAACTAAACATGGTGGCTGCTTCTCTATAATGCTGGGTATTCACACAAGGGCCGGCTGAACACAGCCCCCTGTGTTTCTGCCAACAACAGAGTCTACAGCACAGAGCCAGATGGCTGGCAGGGATCCTACTGCTGTCTCGTTATGCCTATCTGGGTCGACTAAAATAGATAATTGCGTGCCCGGGTGCCAAAAACGCGGGCTGTGGTGAATCAACTGCAACATGTGAGGGCCGATGCCACACGCAGGCAGGCAGTGCATTAAACCGCTGCTATCCCGCTCTCACAGGCAGAGCTGCTTGCAGTCATTCAGGGGTGGAGAGAGAGAGAGAGCGAAAGAGACAGAAAATGAAACGCTGTGAATTCCAGCTTTGTGGTGGGATTGTATTCCCCGCGCTAATGATGATTGAAATCAGTTCATGCCACACAGTCATTGTAATCATAATGGAGATTGGTAGTTATTCTTTGGATTTTGACATGCAATTCATTTCTATTTTGCTGTATACCAGACTACAGCAAGTAGTCTGGTCAAAATAATTTTTGTCAAAGCACTTTGTTGACAAACCCATAGACAGTGAAAACCGGATAACTCAGTGCCATTCATGGGTATGTTTGTGTTGTAGACGTGAGTAGGTTGGAATGTGTTTGTATGGAATAAAGGCATTGTAAAAAATGATGACAGCATAGCGCAGTAAAGCAAAGACTATCCTAGTCGGTTTAAGCTGTTATTTCACCACGTCTCCATTCCCCACTCAGCAGTAGCAAGAAAAAACAACAACAATAT
Source organism: Lota lota (assembly GCA_026745465.1). Taxonomy (NCBI): domain Eukaryota; kingdom Metazoa; phylum Chordata; class Actinopteri; order Gadiformes; family Lotidae; genus Lota; species Lota lota. The sequence continues at coordinate 739,304 of JACYXH010000658.1, forward strand.
CTTGGACAGAGAACGGTCTCTAATGTATCGCCCTGCGCCGTGGGCAAAACAGGCCTGGTCTGTTAAACCCCAGGATGCACATTTCCAAGAGCAATTTTCAAATATCAGCTCTGTGTGTGTAGTGTGTGTGTGTGTGTGTGTGTGTGTGTGTGTGTGTGTGTGTGTGTGTGTGTGTGTGCCTAATGTGTGCGTGTGTGTGTGCGTGCGTAATGTGTGCGTGCGTGTGTGTGTAATGTGCGTGTGTGTGTAATGTGTGTGTGTGTGTGTGTGTGTGTGTGCATAATGTGTGCATGTGTGTATGTGTGTGTGTGTAGTGTATGTGTGTGTGTGTGTAATGTGTGTGTGTGTGTGTAATGTGTGTGTGTGTGTGTGCGTGCGTAATGTGTGCGTGCGTGTGTGTGTAATGTGCGTGTGTGTGTAATGTGTGTGTGTGTGTGCGTAATGTGTGCGTGCGTGTGTGTGTAATGTGCGTGTGTGTGTGTAACGTGTGTGTGTGTGTGTGTGTAATGTGTGTGTGTGTGTGTGTGCATAATGTGTGCATGTGTGTGTGTGTGTGTGTGTGTAGTGTATGTGTGTGTCTCTGCTCTAGAGGCAGTGTATTTCTCAGGTGAAACATCATCAAGCACGATAGTGGGAGCAGGGCCATTTTCAACGTGGATGCTACACTCACTCACACTCACACCAGAAAGACAAAAGGAAAAGATACATCGAGATGGGAGGGGGTCAGTGGTGTCACTTGGTTCTAAGGGAGACCGTCTCTGTGGGTATTATTGACAAGACAAAGCTGCCCACCTCAGGGAAGCGGGAGTGTCTACACGGCGGTGTCTCTGTTGCATCACCTTACGCTGCCCGGCTCTGAGGAATACGCCGCCGGGCTGTGGAACTCACCTCCTCGTTGGCAAGACAGGAATATGCCTAACTAGATAGGAACTGAGCTACAATCCCCGGGGAGGGGGTTATCTCTTTGATAACACAAACAAGCGTTGCTAAGCTAAGTGTGGTTTAGCGTGGAGGCCTGTGTTGCAAGGCAAAATGGAGGGAGCAGCGATTGTGGAGGGGAAGAGAGGAGTTGGGAGATAATAATAATATAATTATAATATATACAAACATATTGTTTGGCCTAATGAGAAATGTTGGAGGAATGACAGACAGAGAAGGTTAGGACTTGGGAAGGAAAGCTAACGCCCGGCACTTGGCGCTGAGCTGACGTGAATAAAAACAAAAAAGACAAAAACACAAGAAGAAGAAGAAGAAGAAGAAGAAAAGTGTTCATGCAAGTAAATTGTCAACTGTATTCAGAATTCAGAATTTATAGCGGCAAAGTAATTGTATTATTTATTCATTTGTATTCTTCTGTATGGGAGACCGTTCACAGACAAATAATCGTCCAGCTTGAGGGGGGGGGGGTTTGTGCCTCATCTTCTGGAAAACCACCAGCCAATCAGAGCGCTCTATCATCTGTGAAGTTCACGGAAGGTCATCAGAGGAGGGGGAAAAGCCTTCAGACAACACTGATTGACAGACAGCATATCTTACTTCTGTAAATGATTTCCAGCTGAAATGGGTCATTCGAGCGGGACAAGGTGAGGGTGGAACATGATTTGATCCTTTTGGGATTTAAATGTAATCTTGGAAAACAAAGACAAAACAGGTTCAACGGAGTCAGTCAATTTAAAAGCAAGGAATTGCTTTAAATTACACCGATTCAAAGTTATTATCACATTGTCGTACAAAACTAAAGTATGCAGGGTTGTGAAAAACTAAAGGAAATAACTAAATAAAACAATTAACGGCATACCTTGATAAATATGTGAACATTATTATATTATTTGAATTTCACAGTCATGAATACACACATGCACACCTACACACAGACACACACGCACATGCAAGCACACATGCACATCTGGTCAGGCAGATGTGGGAAATAACCGGTCTTCTATCAGGCCTCCCTGGGGAGGAGCACGGCTCACTTCATTAGAGGTCACAGTGTAATTGCCTATCATAACGTTCTGGACTTCAGTCTGTTACAGGTGTGGGCTAATGAATCCATGACAGACACACAGACAGACAGACAACCAAACATCATCTAAAGACAACCATCTTGTGAAGAAGTGGATACGTTCCAGGATATATATATAAATATATATATATAATTCATTAATTTTATTAATGAATAATGACAGGAAATAGGACGGAGAACAAGTTTAATGAACCGTACTTTGATTGAACACAGTCTGATGTACAGTGTATAACGATTACTAATCATGAATGTGTCTTACAGTGGAACTTTTTCTCTTCTCTTCGGACAAAATCAATTCCAAGTACATTCCATTACTGAAATCATTCCATGCCAGAGTTAAAGGCTACGGCTTGATGGTTAGCCGTAGCCTGTTGTCACATTTTGCCACACACGGCTGTTAACAAATCATGGGGCATCGCAATCACTACATCGTTCCCTCAAGGTAGCTACACCATGAATAAAGTACCATATTGTATATCTCTTCTGCTTTTCCGCGGACATTTCTAATTTGCTTTCCACCCCAGTGTTGCCTCCCCTAGGATATCCAGCTCACTCTCTCCCTTGCTTTTTCTCCCTCTTGCTCTGTCTCTCTGTCTGTCTTTTATTGATATTTATGGAGTGGCCCCTGTACGATTTGCAGAAGCAGTGACAGCTGCTTTGGGGGAAGCAGTGTTCAGATTGTTTGTATTCTCCACCCGGCGCCAAGCATAGCTAATAAGGTAGTGATAAGTTGTTGTGTTTTGACTCCCCCCCCCCCCCCCCCCCCCCAATACTTTCCCATGATTTGTGAAACATCAGATGAGGATATTGCATTGTGAGTAAGAGGACAACTGTGTGTAATAATAAAGAGGTAGTGAACCCAAAACCGTTTTTGTTTTGTTTTAAACATGTCTTATATAATCGTCAGCATAATAATCTTTGGCATTTTGTCACTGTTACTAAAATAAGACAATCGTTTTGAGAAAACAGGATTAAAACCCTATGGTTTTGCCAGTCTCTGCAAACCAGTTTGTGAACGTTCCACTCTGGAACGTTGTTCCAACATGTTTTAACGTTTAATAGCTAGGCTGGATAATTCAAGTCTTCCCTAGTCGAAAAGAACACAGTTGGTTCACACCACCAGAGTGGACGGAGTCAGGAGAAGGTTTGGTGAAGAGAAGAGTCTGGTTTACCTGTTGCACTGTGTGTTCTGTGTGCGTTAATTAAACAGTAAGTAACGGTGCAATATCTATTACCATGCTTAGTTTGTATTAAGGACCAGAAGTCCACCTGGAGTATGTTTCTCTTTGCCCATACTGTTGGATGTTCACTGATGAATAGTGATAACTATGGCTGGTATTACGTTCAGAAGTGTTTATGTTACCAGTGTCTTTATAGGTAAATGAAATGTATTTGGAATATAGTAATTTGGGTAATGAGATCTTGGTAAACGTTTTACTGTTGCCACTTCAAACTAGCCTGATGAATGCTCCACATTTATCCGCCCATGCACAGGCTGTTCTTCCAGTACTTTTCTGATGCATTGCATAACAAGTCCTTTACCGCTAATCCTTTTTTACAATGTAATTACGGTCCATTCATGATCTGTACCGTTATCTGGTTGTTGTTGTTATTATATTTATATATACACATATAATTGATCTGTTACTAGTTAATGTGGAATAAGCCCTTTGTTTTTTACATGTCATTCATAGTTCTTTTGTCTATATTTCTGTTCTTTCCTAGAACCAGAGTCTCGTTCATGACCGAGCACCTGTGGCAGATCAACTTTACACGAGGGGCCTAGCCTAGCTACCCTAGGAACCCATCTGTTTTAAAATAGGTTTTCTTTAAATAAAGGTTCCAAAGTCTGGGCTACGAGATCTTGTTTGTATATATTATGTAATTACCCTGTAACTAAATGTAACAAGGAGAAAAAACTGTGCTTTAGATTTCAACCCGCACACCCTGTACTTACCATGTCACTAAATGTAACAAGAGGGGAACTAACACTGCTTTAGATTACAGCCTGCATACCCTTAACTGACCGTGCCACTAAATGTAACAAGAGGGGAACTAACACCGCATAGATAACCAATTTACTCTGTGACTACAGAAAACAATATGAGAATAGTTTTTTTTCAATTACACCTGCCTCAAAACATGGAAGAACTTCCTGGGATGAAAGAGTCCATGCACAGACCTGAAAAAAAGGTAAGCTTTCACCTTGAGGAGCTGCAATGCTGGTCGAACACAATCGCCAGGGTCAGGGAGAAGACTTTCAACATTTTCACGACTTCAAAATTGTCAACATTCGGTTGGACTGAAACACAAGGGAGAGATATCTGAGCTGAGAAATTAGATGAATTAATTAAGTAGGGATGTACGTACTGTACTGCTACACTGTACTGTAAAACATGGCGCGGGTCACTTACACATTAAGGCCCTGATAGACTTCCACAAAATGGAAATCGGAGTGTTTGCATTGGCTGTATATATATTATTATATATATATATATATTATGCTGTATAATATTCCAATTTCAATTTAGTTTTAAGTATGTATATATCGCATGGCATCCATCATTTGTTGGATGATGCAAACGACAACTAGAATCAAATTGTTTGGATGGGGCGAAGCACCCTTAGCACAAATATAGCAGGGCTGTATATTTCCGCTCTCTTGAAAAGGCACTCATCCATTTTGGATGTGGAAAGTACCAAAACATTATTTCCCATCTGTCCCAACATGGCCGTGTGCTTTGGGCTTTATGTATTGAGGAATTAGACCAAATAAAATGAACTAGAGCACATTGGGTATCGGCTGTTTGTAATGTACCTGCTGAAAACGCAAGTATCAACCATATGTTGTTTATGTTATACATTTACATTGAAATGTTTAGCAGATGCAATCCACACGCTATCAACCAACAGCAAGTATTGAATTGCATTCACAGTTTTCATTTGGTCATTTGCGTTGCTGTATTTTCCTGTGAATTCCAAATTAATTTGCTAGTAAGTACTTGTTTTTTTCATGGAACTGCGTTTTTACATCTTCTTTACTGTGTGTTGGTATAGAATGTTCAATATCATTATCTTTCTTCGTGGTGTGTGTTCCCCCTTCCTCATAATATGTGTATATATATATATATATATATATATATATATATATGTATATATAATATAATCAGATACATTGAATATCTATTAATATATTAGTGGGACTGATGAAAGCAAATGCTTCATTGAATAAAACAAAAACCTTTGCCAAAAAAAAGTGTGCCAATGTTGAGTGCATGCAAATCTGTGTCCTTTGTCCCATTGGTTGTACTAAGGTGTGTGCGCGCCTGTGTGTGTGTGTGTGTGTGTGTGTGTGTGTGTGTGTGTGTGTGTGTGTGTGTGTGCAGTATGAAGTCCGTTTAAAGCAATTTTAAACGGGGGGGTATTTAATTTGATGGAAACCATGGGACCTTATTAGGATATCGCCTTGTGTAGAAAATGAAGCCCTGTCAACATAAATGCCCATCACATCACCCCCCCCCCCCCCCCCCCCCGAGCCTCTAATCTGTGAATACAAAGGATTGTGATAGGTTGACATTTTTGTCCGGATGCATCTCTTCCCCCCGGTGTCGATCTCACAGATACGACGAGTAGGACAATCAAAGTGGACACATGACAGCGGTCTCAGCGCTTGAGTATGATTTGTCGCCGTGTGGCGTCAGATGTGGAGATACTGAAAGTCTTGTTTGAATCAAATGCTACCCCCCCCCCCCCCCCCCCCCCCCCCGGCAACCTCTTAATGGAAGAATTCTAATTGGCTGAAAGTGTGTAGCATATACCATGGGAGCCATGTTTATTTTTATACGCAGAAGGAAAACGACTTGGGATGTGGGAGAAGCAAGGAACACGGCTTTGATCTGCACATGGAGAAAGGAAACAGGGAGGCAATTGGCCATTTTCATTTCATTACCCTTTTAGCTTTTCTCTGAGATGTCAGAAAAGTGAAGACTCTCTAGGATACACACACACAACCTCGGACTGGTTTTATGTTCCCCTAACTTATCTTTCGTGTGTTGCGTTTGTTTGTGGTTGGCCGGAATCCGAACAAATGGTGGCCTGTTTGTACTGAGGCCTACACAACATATTTATTGCACCAATTTGAGGACTCAATGAGGCTATGTTCTCGAAAGCGTTGGTGAGCAGGGTGGTAATAGTAGGATGCAAGCTTGCACTCTGGGCTTGCACTCTGATAGGCTAACATGTTTACGTTGCCCTTAATGTATATTTCTTTGTTTACCTGGCCTCACCTCACTTGAGTCACTTGACCAAAATAAAAACAATCCAAAAACAAGAACAACATGGAAATCGGTGTATTATTAGGGTCAACGATTATTTTCACAATTAACGTTTTCAACACTTTAAAATTTAAATACGTGAAGGGAATTTAAAGATTGCTAGAATCATCGGCACATGGTGACATTAGTTCCCCAAAGGATGATTAACATGGCAATGCACAGCAATGCAAATTTTCATATAGATAACAATACCATCTAGTAACTAACAGGAACCAAATCAATGTGTATTAGTTATCAAGCTCACAGACACGCGTGTACAATGATTATAATTGAATTTCACGATAGATATCATGTTAGATATTACGGCCAAAGGGCATTTTAATTACACTTTTATCACAATGTGTGTAAGTACGTGTGTGAACGCGTGCAACATGAATTCTTATACCTATACATTTATCAGTGCTAATAACTGCTCAAATGCATTGAAAATGCAGAAAGAAACTTGAGATCTTCATGTTCCTGTGGTGATAGAGCTTAGCTGTCACATCGTTAGGCTCTTGTCTCATTGGTTTGGCTTATCTCCTGGAAACAAAGTCCACCCTCATGTTGACACGGAAGAAACCAGACATCAGGGAGCAGAGGATGAATCTTTCTTCACTGACATCACAAAAGAGGACATCCATGTACATGAGATATCAAGAATCAATATGCATAACCTGTGCATCAAGAATACATGCACACACACACACACACACACACACACACACACACACACACACACACACACACACATACATACATTTTAATGGAGTTCAGAATAGAGAAGAATGAATACATGCGTGTGTGTGTGTGTGTGTGTGTGCGTGTGTGTGTGTGTGTGTGTGTGTGTGTGTGTGTGTTTCCATATGTGTTCTATGCGTTAGTTGGTATTAATAGTCTCCATAGTCCCAAGAAGGCAAAAGTAAACAAATGAATAAGTTAGGAGTAAGAACAGTTGCGAAACCTGACAAATTATTAAGACTGTGTTTTATCTTGCCCTTTGGGGTAGGGTTATGGGGTGTCATAAAGATATGGCCTTTGATACACCCTTTGATACACTAACTGTGATTGGGACTGAATAATTAAAATGTACTTGACCCAACTGTATTACATAGAGAATTACATAGAGAATCATTTATTAATTTATATCCTTTTCCCTCAGTTTACCAATGCATATCATTGTGATGTCTCTTTTTATGGGTTCCCTACAGATGCATCATACACTTAAATGTTTTAATTGAACCATAGAAAACGCATAATTATACACTCACAAGGTCTTTAGTACTTACGTGACACCTGGGTTTGATAAATTGGATACAATTTAATCGCACCTCCATTTTAAGCTAACACATCTTAAACTCTGAGGATCACAGCAGCTGGCTGTGAAAATCCAAATAAAAATAGGTTTTATCGGTTTTGCTTGCAGGATGAATTGTGGTTACGGTGTGCTTAGAAATGTGTATTGTTGATTTTGAAACAGCTACATCTCTTGCATTTTTTGCATGCAAGATATTTATGATTTTTTTTGTTAACTGGTTGAGGAAAGTTATGTTGGGATGAAACGCAAGAACATAAATGTTATCAAATGTATTCCATTCGGAATGGAGAAAAAGGTTTGAAACCTGGTTTTTGCTACCTCTGCTCATTGTCTCATAGTGAACACTTTGCTCAACCATCTTCATTCAAATCCTTTTACATGAAACAAACGGCCCAGGTCACAACTAATTCCTTTCTTCAATAGCCTTTAAACTTATAGTCAAACTATACACATACTCTAACAATTGTTTTGAGGTATTTATGTAGGATTGTTGTGATATTTTAGTAGTATTTTATTGTTGGGGGTATTGTACTATTGTTACGGTATTGTACTGTTGTGTTATTGCCGTTGCCACAGTGTTCCTACTGTACGCGGTGCAGGGAGCGTAATCTGGGATAGCTGCTGACGGCAGGAGATGCGAGCAGCTCAGCTGATTGAGGCGCCAGAGAACGCCTGTTTCCCTCCGTAATGCTGGGCGAATGCATCATGCCGCCGTGGCTGTTATCTCCCAGATGGATGCTGGCAGCCAACACAGGCCCCCCCCCCCACCCCCCCCCGTATGCTGATGTTCCTCTCTTCATTTCCTCTCATCCTTTCCTCCCTCAAAATACTCATACTTGTTCATTTCTGATTCTTCTATATTTCTTCTCTCCCTCTCCATGTTTCTTTATCATCCTTCCCCTCCCACACATGTTGTTTAGCTCCAATCTTGATTTTGCCTTCGCTCCGTGCCACCCCCCCCCCCCCCCCCCCCCGTCACTCGGTGTGTGCTTCTTTCTTCTTCCTATCTTCTTCTCTCTTTCTTTTCTTTCCTTCCATCCGCCCAGACTTGTTTTCCTCGCCCTGAAAACAAGCCTTTAGCAAGAACGTTGAAGGACTTCTGGGCTCGTTTCTTTTTCTTTTGCCTTGAGGTCCTTGTCCCCTTCTCTCTTTTTTCTTTTCACCCCCAAATCTCCTCACCTCCCTGGCCTACTAACAACCCCCCCCAGCCCCCCCCCCCCCCCCCCCCCCCCCCCCCACCCCCATGTGTATGCATGGTGCATACACATGGCGCATACATCTGATACACACACACTGGGCATGCTCACACACACACACGCGCGCGCACACACACACACACACACACACACACACCCCAACACCTGATCTGGGGGAGATGATAGCTGGTCCCTGATGCTATTTTCAGAGTGTCTTCTCTGTCATCTGGTTCTGGAAGGGCTGGCAGCCGAGGAACATCAAACAAAAAACTATACAAAAAGAATCTTCCTGCTTGCACACAAACACAGTCTTCATGATTTTGCCTTTGAAATCCATACAATTATCCCCATTTTCCCATATGAAAGATGACAATGTCAGACTGAAAAAAAACCAGATATGTATATATAGTTATAAATATGTATATATTTTCTTTGCCTGATTGGCAAGACATGATTTCATTTTTGAAGGTAACCTTTAGAAATAAGCTCATGGTATGAAGAAGTCATGTGTAGTTACAGTTGCAGATTGGGAGGTGCAGAGAATTGCCCCTCAAGGTCACTAGGCTGACTGACTGACTGACTGACTGACTGACTGACTGACTGACTGACTGACTGACAGATTCATTTGGCTTGACATCCAACCATCATCAAAATATCTTGCTCTCCACACTTTGCAAAATTGCACATTCCTTTTTGTAAACCTCTCAACATTTTTACTCAAGTAAATTATGAATAGCTAATCTAAGATTAGGTAATACAGTCACTATTCATTTGTATTATGATTACCTGCGGATTTGCTTAAAGTTGGCCATTTTTTAAAGAACGCACAGGGTTTACAAGAGAACCACAACACAAAGGTCATTGTATAGAATGTCTTGTTTATTGGATGAACTCTTACATTTTGAATAGTACTATATGCTTTGTAGCTGAAGAACTTTCTGCGAAGAGGTCCTGAAGCCCAAGATAAGACTAAGTCCTGGAATATCATCTGTCAACACCTGGACTACAGGGTCACTCTCACCAAAGAAATCTTTTTCTACAACCAGATCTTTAATTCAGAATGACAATTTGGTCATTCATTTAAGGTATGTTTTGGAAAATATTCCGTGGCTGTGTGTTGTAACTTTAAAATGTGTGCTAATTCTTTGGTAAGGTTGGTTTTTCAGTCGAAAATTCACATTTCTCACATGGGTCGTAATAATAAAAGAATCATATTGCATTATTGGTCTCCTCATAAGGTGGAGATTCAGATATATGGGCAGATGTTCATTTTCAGTTGGAACTGCTGGAATAGTTTACAGATCGTTTTGTACAGTATTTCCCTGGTGAGTGTCAGACTGCAGTACAGGAGTTGGGTCTCATTGGCAGTTGACTGGCTTGTACTTGACTCTATACAACTGTGAACCCTACAGACAGTATTAACACTTTTGTGCTCATCTTTTTTTTGTGCATTTTTTTTATCTGTTAAATATTTTCGTTTTCTGACAATATTTTCATCTTCACGAAAACAGACGAGGTAAATCTGTAATAACTTTTTGTATACCAACATGCTCACGATGTTTCCAAACTTTTTTTCATTTTTTGTTTCTTTTTTTAAAATATTTTTTAGCTTTTGGTTTCATACATCATACAACATACACCAAAACAGAATCCCCCTTTTTAGTGTTGAACAGAATGTGCTAGAATGTTTATAATGTGTCCAGAAGCAGACAAGGGGGGGTCATAAAGGGCATACTAATATAGGGGTTCCTGCATTCATGTAGAAAGACTTCATTCTTAGGCGCAACTACAACAGAAAATAAAAATACAAACCAAAAAATTACAAATACAGCTTCAACTTGGACACAAGTGTAAATCTGCTTCATGTCTTTGCAAATTCTCCATTCCCGATAGCGTCCCACATGTGGACTTTCAAACAACCACATTATATTCATACATTATAATCAATGCCATATATATATAAACTCCAAATAAAATACCATAAAATACAATGTTATTTTTAGTAAATCTGTTTTGTTTGTGGTTTTTACGACAGCTTTCTTCATATCTGTCCCGTACAACAGGATGACACCCTTCTGATTTCATCCCATCCGCGGTGAGGATGTGCATGTGAGGTGGCATTTACTTACACGTCAAGTTCACATTTCAAACCCTTCTCGTGATTTGTTCTTAACTTCATACATTGTGCAAAAGGTGCTGCAGAAAGCTCTAGAAGGCCACCATGTGACTTGTTATTAACAGAACGCACTCATCACCTCAGAGCCATCCAGAATGTCAAGATGATGTAGGTTAAACTATATTAGAAAATAAAGTACAAAAAGAACGTAAATACTAAATCCATCTATTCCCTTTAGAGTGGCATCGAAAAACAAACAAAAAACAAAGCTAAGGACCTTGGGTAGTATAGCGGTTAATGAAGCAAACAATCTAGGGGGCTAAGGGATTTGTTAGTTGCTCTCTAGTTCACCGTTTCAGTGGAAGTAAAACTCACGAAAGAGTGCGCAGAAAGGTGCTGACATGTTGACAAACTGTACTCAGATTCTCCATCATTGTTACGCCATTGTGACAGTCAGCGACTTTCATTTCACAGCTAATGAGGAGGAGTTTGGCAGATGTGTTGCTACTTCCGTATACCTAATACATGTGTTGGACAGATGCTTAATTAAATAATTACTTCTGTGTACCAAATTGTTAAGTCATTGTGGTATGCGTAATGGATAATGAAGATGTATAGTTCAGATATAGTTAAACTTCAATCTAGTTAGCGTTCATTTTTATTTGTAAGTATTATAAAATGGCTGCTCTTTAAATTTAGGACAGTATTTATTGTGCGATCTTTCAGGTCCTTTCAGTCCTACAATTCATCAGTGCCATTTATATAATCATCAGGGAATTCAGTACCTATTTCTTTCTTTTTATCATTGTCTATATGTGAATGAAATATGTCATTGCTGTTTATAAGGCATTTCCCCTAGCCCTACTCAGCTCACAATGATAGTAATGACAATATCTGTCTTACCTTAAAGTCACTCCACTGTATCAGCAAGGGACAGACAAGCATTCCTGCGTTCTTACTTTGTTTTATATACATTTAGCATAATATAATGCACAATCAATCAAATGGCATTTATTTACATACGATTTGCTGTGTGCGTTGCTATTTTTAAGCTCTTCAGCTGATGAGGCAAAAACAGAGTGAACATGTAATAATTTCTCAGCAATATAGAAAAATAAATTAAAGTATGTTGTATTTACAAGTGAAGGATAGTGTTTTGTGTAACCAGCACCTATTGCAATTGTATCACCATATACATGCTATACTCAGACATGGGCACTGATATGAATATAAACAAATAAATGAATACAGGTTACAAAGTAAATGTCCTCATTTAGAGTCAACCATGTAGAATTAAACCTAGAATTACAGCTATCTATGCTTGGTCTAATTTAGAATTCTGAATCTGGCAAACATGTTAAGGGCAATATAAATCTTGAATATATTCTTCGATTTATTTTGTTACTTATTAATTTGTATATTTAATAATATATTTTATTATCATTGTTATAAAAATTATATAACATATTATATCAACAAAATAGGTGATTTTTAATAGATATCTATGAACATATTTGGGATTAACTGGTTGGATAAACTGAACTGGCCTTTCAATCAACTGAATGTTTTGTGCTTTGCAGAACGCTGGGATTGTTTGTAAGGCCCAACTTTGCATTTTCCCAAACTACCATACACAATTAATGGGCAGTTCATTCGATAAGTAGAGCTCCTGTTTCTCTTTCTATATAAAAAAAATACCCTTTCACTTCACTTTTAAGTCTGACAACTAAAGCAGCAGTACTAAAGCATAAAGAGAAAAGAGACTGATTGACATTTAGTTGTGACGTTAAAAACAAGCCCCTTGATAGATAAATAATAAAATGAAAGGAATATGGAGATAATCAGGAGAGGATTTTAAAGGGCCCCTTTTTTAACCACCAAGTGTCATTACGAGATTGGCATTACGAGCCATTTCAGACTCTACCCCTTTTGATGTCACAAAGGGACAGAGTTGTAAATGGCTTGTGAGGGCTCATCAACGTTGTGGTTAAATAAGGGCTCTTTAAAGTGCTGGGAGGGCACCAGTTATTTTGCTACAATTATATAAGCAGGGCTCCTCTTCATCCCAGATTTGCCATAAACATATTGAAGTGTGATTGATGTTGTCATACATCCATGTACATTCACTTCATTCAGTATGACTGATCAATTCGTTTTTATTATTATTATTATTAAGTAATTATTTTTCCTCCTAAAATATTGTGGAGCTTTAGACGGCATTATATGATTTGATTTGTTTCTGAAGAAAAAATAAGAAAATGCACCAGCCAAATCAGATCAATTTCTCATTACGGAGGCAAACATTTGAGGTTCATTCAACGGTGAATTTTCATAATGTTAACGGTTATGCTCATAATTTGAAGTCAATGGAGCTTGCTTTCTTTCCTATCGATTAAAAAGAAAAAGACACATATATCCCACTTTATCCGTCAAAGTCGGTGTATAAGAAATACAACGACATCAGCCGCACGTCTGGATGCAGAGGGCTATTGGCCACGTTCCATTAATAACACTAAACACTGCAAAACATTACTTCTATTAGTTCTCTATTGGACACACCCGGTCATGGATAACTGTGGTATTGATCACCATAATTTACAGGATTGATAGGAATCATTAACAGGTCAAATGAACAGTTCTACCCGGGGAGTTTACAGGTTTGTATCCTGTACCTACCTTGAAATTGTTACACCACTATTTCATCTTTCAGCGTTACGTACAAGTGTGTGTGTGTTTGGCATATAATGTGTTTGTACATGGTATGACTAATGCTTCTGTACTTCAAAGTAACCATGGAGAAAATCATCTGCTTAGGGCATGAACATGTTTCGATGCTGTTTTGTTGGCAAAAGCCCATATGAGAAGTTTTTTGTGACTCATCTTCAGTGGCAATTTCCTTTAAAAGTTCAACTAAAGTAGAACGAAAATCAGGCCAATAATGAGAAGTGTGTCGCTGTCTTGATGATTGTCAATATCTCCAATCTTTCAAATGCTTGCTATTAACAAATAAATTCCTGTACTATGAATTGCGTCTGTACTAGGTAACTACAACAGACGCAATTCATAGTATAGGAATTTATTTGGAGTCGCCATTCACTTTATTGTACATTATGTGATTTATTTACAGCATTTATTGCTGTACATCTTGCTAGTGGATGTCTTATGGCCAGACTTTTGACTTCAAAAGGGGTTAGCATAGTCCAGTGGCCAAGGGTGATTGGCAGCAAAACTCCCTGACCCTTGGTTAAGGAGAAGGAAAAACCCAGTTGAAACCTCGACCTTCTTCTGTTCCTCAACCGTGACCTCATCCGACGTGGGGCTCGTCAACTCCTGTGTCCGAAATAGTTGTGCTTATGTTTATAAAACTTGTGGCACGCCTCAGGGAGACCCTTTGGAATGAGAGCTTATAGGTCAACACATGGACACGGCTGGGCGTAAGCAAGCCAACAGAGATCATACCACACATATTTAGCTATAGACATTAAGAAAGCGGTTTGCGTTTGGATTCCCTTGGTTCTAGAACATCAAACAAAGCTGTATTGTGATTGGATGCACTTTGAGAGGTTGAAGTTGAAATAATTTCAACTTTGAGCGCCACGTAAAGATGGAGTGTTCAAGCTGTCCGCTACGCCCAGGTTAGCATCAACGCTAGGTTGGGCTACAATCATGTGTTGACTGTTTTATTCAGGCGAATACCAACACATTGTTGTACAACTTCTCATAAGGGCTTAATGTGTGTGTATTGCAATGCTGTCTAATTACCTCTTAATAGTATGCTCACTCATGATAACCTAGGTTTGACTTTAACCATGGCAATGAGGAATTGAAATGAGGCCAATAGAACCTTCCATCTGCTTGGGTCAGGCCAGCAACATGAAGAACGCATTAGTGAAAACAAAACAACCCATAACAGAGTGAGGACATAGTTTGGGTTATATAGTTGTTTAGGTCGTCCTAGCAACTGAATTCTGTGTAGAATATTTTATTAACGGGTTTGAATTCAAATTAAATCCATGTGGTAGCGTACACACACGCGCGCGCGCACACACACACACACACACACACACACACAGAAACACACACACACACATGCCCACGTATACAGACTTACACACACACACGCCACACACTTGCATGCAACTGTACTATAATGGTGTTTTTAGGCAATGGTACCATTTGTCATCCCCGATATCACTACATCCATTCCATGAACACCAAACACAATAAATACATTAAGTCTTACGTGTGTTGGCTTTCAAGTGGGTGGAAGGTGACGTCGTTGGTGATTTCTCTGTTTGCGATTGGTCCACAGGGATTCCATTAAAATCGAAACATTCAGCCTAAGTATCCAGTAGGCTACATACCAACACACACACACACACACACACTGTACATAGGACAATAAGAACAGTCTTGTTTCCATTGCCTTCCCCATGCATGTGTATCCTCTTTCTGTTGACCTCTGTGGGGAGTGGTCTCTGAAGACAGTCCACATCAACACTGGAATCAAGCAGAGTGTGTTCGGATCCCCGTTGGATCGTCACGGCCTTCGGATTTGTAAACGGATCCCAGTGCAGTGACTTTGATACTGGGAAGGGGGGAGGGGGGAGGAGGGGGGGGGGGGGGGGGGGGGCTGCGTGGAGAGGAGCATTGTGGCGGGGTAAGGAAAAGCGTACACACTTTTGATTCCCCTTGGCTAATTCCACCTGTCCGTGGGCGTCCTTCTTTCTCAAAGGCGGTACTTCCGGAGCAGGTCGGCCTGCCAGTTGTACTTCCTCTCCGGGAAGCGCTCGGGGATCTTGATCTTGTGGAAGTCCTGGATGCACTTCTCCAGCTCCTCCTCCACCGTCAGCTTCTCCTTGGGCGGGCGCTTCTTGCAGGAGCTGGTGTCCCGGGAGCTGGTGGTCAGCGTGCGCAGCAGGTCGCTCTTGCGCCGCTGCTCCGACTGCTGCTGGACCAGGGTGACGGGGCCCTTCTTAGGGGGCCGGTCCAGGGTCTGGACATGGGAGTGGCCGCGGCCGTGGGGGTGCGGCGGGCGGGTGACTGGGCGGCAGACCACCGTGCCCTGCGGGGAGCCGGCCTCTGATTGGCTCTCGGAGCTGGAGGTGGAGAGCTCGTTGAAGGAGGTGCCGCTCTCTCCCTCGCCGTCGCCCTTGTGGGCCTTGCAGCAGCAGCCGCAGGGCGGGGAGGACCACCGGGACAGACCACCTGGAAACACACACACACACACACACACACACACACACACACACACGCACGCACACAGGTCAGAGGGGAGCAGTGGGGTTGTCTGTGTTGAATGAGAGAGATGAGAGAGAGAACGTGTGTGTGTGTGTGTGAGAGAAGGAGAGAGTGAGAGAGAGAGAATGTGTGTGTGTGTGTGTGTGTGTGTACACATGCAAGGATGTGTGTGTGTGTGTATGATGTGTCCATGCACATGCAAGTAGGTGTGTGTCTGTGTCTCTGTGTGTCTATGTGTCTATGTGTGTGTGTGTGTGTGTGTGTGTGTGTGTGTGTGTGGTGCAATACAGGCAGACGTGTGTATGTGAGAGAGGAGGGTGTTAGTGGGTTTGGTTGAATGTTTGCACACATACATGGAGAACAAGTCTGTGGGAATGTGTGGTTGTGTAAAGGACCTGTTTACTTTATCCATACAATGCGTACTAAAATGTGCTCGTACTGTATATGAAGCCTGCAGTCAGGGTTTACCTAAACACTCAGCGCTCAGGGAACCACAGACACTAATGCAGGAAACAGTCATATATTTTTAATGGGTTGCTCCTGAATAATTGAGGAGATATCTAGTGCCGATGTATTCCTCTCTTGTTTAGGGAGAGGAGAAATCAAAACCTTTGAACTACACTTGCAAAGGCTTTGTGCAAACACAGACACACACATAAGTTCAAGAACGAATGCAGGAAATGCATGCACAGGTAACCTGCAAACATACAACCAAGCACACTAACACACACCACACACACACACACACACACATATATACACACACACACACACACACACACACAAACCGAGAGTACTCCTTTAATCATCATGGATATGAACAGGAATCCATTCAATAATGCCATCAGAAATTAATTGCATTCTTCCTCAGGAGTCTATCTAGATTTGAAACCCGGGACACAGAAATTAATTATTCCTGTAAATATTAGTATATGTAGCTTCTCTTCGCCCCAACCACAAAGAGAAAGTGTTCCTGTGGAGATTTCCCTTACTTCCTTTTTTTCCCCCGGAGTGTGTCAACACACGTGCACTGTCAGGGTTGAGCACAAGTGGGTGTCAAGATACATGACAACACAAAGATATGCACGCACGCCATCACATGCATACACACACTCCTCGACAGTAGTGACAGAATTGGAACTATCTGAATGCCGCAACCCCCACCCACCATCTTGTCTTCCTCTTGGTGCTGCTGCAGAAGTAGTGTACAAAAAAGGTATATTGATCACCCGTATGGAATAAGAACAAATAAACACCATGAAGCAGTGAAACAGTTGTTAATAATAGCACACGCACTGATCACCGTTGAGGCTTGCAATAAAAAGAAGTAATGATGCACTCTGCCACAATATTAAGGTTTTGCTATGTTTAGCTCTTGAATGTGGCATCCTGGCTTTCTTTTCAGTGGCTTAGTGCCTGTTCCGATTTTTTAAGGCTATTTTTGTTAATGTATCTAATGTTTCTACACTCAATTGAAATGAGTCAAATGAACGGTGAGTCATTTCGTTAATGCACTCATAGTCATCCCTAAGACCAATGTCATCAAATCCCCAAGAAAGCCACGATGACATGACATGTCTTCATCTCAGTGGTGGTGCCCACAGACTACCACTGCTCTAGGGGGAAGAGAGTAAAAGGCACAATAATTCAAGTACCAATGACACACACACATGCACACACACCGCATTTTCCATTCACACTGACACACACTCTGGCATGGCGTAGGCAGACAGTAAAATACTGTCCAACATGGCGTTTTATATCAGGACCAATGGCGTCCCCTTTGGTTTCCTTGTTCAGCAGTGCTTCAGGAATACATTTGTGTCCGTCAGGCTGTATAGAAGGCCGGGTGATCGATGAGGTGCGCGCTCATAATTGCTGTTTTAAAACAAATGACCCCGGGCTGTTTTTCACTGGGTTGTGGAGTCTGCCACTAGATAATCCGCCTTCCAAAATAAGATTAACTGCACAAGTCTCAGTCGAGCTACAGTGAAGAACGGCATGAATTAGACAATGGTGTGTGTGTGCGTGTGGCTTTGTTTTGGTTCTGTGTGTGTTTTCAACGCAGTCACCAAAAAGCGAGACAATCTTTGGTGTAGGTTTTAGCAAACCCTGGATTACGTTTGTATGGCCAAATGTCACATGCACACTTTAAGCCCACTTTCTAACCAACTGGGTTGTTACATGCGTGTGTGGGTGTTTCCATACACCTCCACTCATGGCACATTAGTCTCAGTTGAAGCTGCTGGTGTTTAGTCATCGTATCCACTATTATGGGCCGCCGTACAGGACCTGACATATAAAACCACTTACCGCTGTTTCTTTAGCTATTAGCCTCCCTGATAGTAACATCCAGCCAGCAGGAACTCTATTAATCAATTCCACTGAAATACAATTGCTTTCAAGGTTATACACTTCTGAGATAATTGTTTGGTAAACAGATTGGTCAAGGAATAATAATTTACATGTGATTAGAAAAAAGCAGGGACAGATAAGTCTGATTCTAGCGTATAGGCCAATAACTAACCACTGGCTGTAGTGTATCGCTAACCATTGGTTACAGCGTATCGCTAACCCCTATTTCTAGTATATCCCTAACCATTGGTTCTAGCGTGTTGCTAACCACTATCTCCATGTATCTCTAACTATTAGGTCAAGTGTATCGCTAACCACTATTTCTAGTGTATTGGTTATCACTGGTTGTAGTGTATCGCTAACCATTGGTTCTAGCTTATCGCTAAGCACTATTTCTAGTGTATTGGTTATCACTGGTTGTAGTGTATCGCTAAGCACTATTTCTAGTGTATCACTAACCATTGGTTCTAGCTTATCGCTAAGCACTAGTTCTAGTGTATCGCTAACCATTGGTTCTAGCTTATCGCTAAGCACTAGTTCTAGTGTATTGGTTATCACTGGTTGTAGTGTATCGCTAAGCACTAGTTCTAGTGTATCGCTAACCATTGGTTCTAGCTTATTGCTAAGCACTAGTTCTAGTGTATCGCTAACCATTGGTTCTAGCTTATTGCTAAGCACTAGTTCTAGTGTTTCGCTAACCATTGGTTCTAGCTTATTGCTAAGCACTAGTTCTAGTGTATCGCTAACCATTGGTTCTAGCTTATTGCTAAGCACTAGTTCTAGTGTATCGCTAACCATTGGTTCTAGCTTATCGCTAAGCACTAGTTCTAGTGTGTCGCTAACCATTGGTTCTAGCTTATCGCTAAGCACTAGTTCTAGTGTGTCGCTAACCACTGGTTCTAGTGTAACAGAGTTAAAAATGTAGTTTTGATTATGTTTTAGTTTCGTCAAGAGATAAGCGGCTTAAGATTGCATTAGGTCTAATAATGGAGCCTCCTGTGGAGTTGTGGTGTGCTACAGGTCTGCTATGTTTGTCCGTTGCGTGTTGCCGTACCTCTTTAGAGCAGCGTTGCTATGAGACAGAGGTATGTGCATAGTAAAAGTTCTCTGTGTCATATTTTGTTTAAGGAGAAAGACATAATCTGGGTGGTTCATTTTAATGCAGTGTGTGTATTATTTGTTTTAGCATGCATTGTGATAATTGTGGAATAATTTTATTAACTAATGAAACGTTTATTATTATTTTTATTATTTTCATCAGACAATTTGCATGTTAATTAGCTTAAAAGTTTGTTAGGATCTCACTTTAATGTTACTGCATTGGACGTTAAATGCATTTCATTGTGTTTTCATATGCAGAGCCTTGTGTTTCTTTCGTAAACAATAAGAGAGCGGCGTTGCTATGAGACAGAGAGCCTGTAAAATACCAACACCACATTTTATGAAGATATTTGTGCGTTTTCTTCTGTCTACAGGCTTCCTTCAAAATAAAGAAGATAAAAATCACGTCATTGTCTGTTGGCCCTTCACTAAATGAGAACCGTCACACTAGCTTATCGCTAACCACTATTTATGGCGTATCACTAACCCCTGGTTGTAATGTATCCCTAACCACTGCTTCTAGCATATCCCTAACCACTGTTTCTAGCGTATCGCTAACTGCTGGTTCTAGTGTATTGCTAATGGTTTTATCTATTTGCTAACCAATGTTTACAGCTTACCAATGTCTCGATATTATTATATTAGCTAGCTTAATGTAGCTTAATGCTATTGCTAATGCTAATCTTAATGCTAACCACTGGTTCTATCTTCAAGGCTTAAAATAAGACATTTTTCAATTGTCATTTAATTCTTTCACTCACTTTGCTCTTTTAAAAAGGCCTACAAAATAAGGCGTAATGTTAGTTTTAGCACCTGTTGTGATTCAATATCTTTAGCTGTGAAGTAGTGAGAGAGAGAGATTTTATTTATTTTCTACTAAACTACAACAAGTCTTCTATCAGAACCCTTGCTTAACCATCTTTCTTGCATTTTTCGAAATGAACCTAGTCTAGGATAATGAGGAGCAATACAAGCTGTCTGCCATATGACATTATGCAAGCTATTATCGAAGCTCGTTCACGTGTGCACAATCTCAGGACAATTGGTATAAACAAAACAAAAACGTATTGTTTCTCGAAAAATCTCAGCGCAAACAGATTTCCAACCTTCTCGCTCAGCATTAATTTGGGCACAGTTCAATGAATGTGGCCTAGAATATAGTTGTTTTAGCTTGGTGTCTGTACCTATGCCTATGTTTATTTGTATGTGTGAGTATGCTGCAAATATGTTACTGTTTGGGAATGCATTTGTGTGCATGTGTGTCTGACGGTCTGTGCATGAGTTAATGAATGCTTGTGTGTATGTGTGTGTGTGTGTGTGTGTGTGTGTGTGTGTATGCTCACGCCAACTTGTAGTCGGTCAGTCGTGTGTGTGTTTGTTTGGGTTTGTGCTTCCGCCCACATGTAAGTGGTCAGTAGTGTGTGTGTATGTGTCGGTGACATTGGCCTGGGCTGGACTTATCTGTAGGCCCCTGGGTAGGAAACTGGCCCTGATGTCAGCTGGGGCCCGTCTCTGTCTCATCAGAGGTGTCAGACTATCAGTCCTGCCCCTGGCTGACTGCGCCTCGTCCCTGTCCTCTGCATGTGTGTGTGTGTGTGTGTGTTCATGTCCACATCTTCCTTTCTGTTGCAACTCATTCCAGGTGGAGGTGGGACAGGTGGTCATGATGTCTAATGTCACACACCATTAGACCGGTATGCTCTGCCACACACACACACACACACACACACACACACACACACACACACACACACACACACACACACACACACACACACACACACACACAACTGTATGCATCTTTCACTTCTACTTTCATTTCCTTTCTTATCCCATTATCACTTCATCCTCATCCCTCCTTCCTTCCCACTCTTATCCCATTCTTTTCATTTATATATATTTTTCCTTTCCCTTTTCTTTCCCGCTCCTGTCTCTGGGTCTCCCCTCCATGATCCCAGCCACCCACCCACCCATCCATCCACCTCCAGGCGCCCACCTGGGGGAGGGGGGGGAGCTGTACGGACGATTGCTCAAGGATTGATTTCTGTCACACAGCCTCTCTTCCCTGGGAGCCTTTCAATAGAGATAAATGATTTGGGTATGAAAGGGGTGGGGGGGGGGGGGGGGGGGGAGAACATAAACCTCTCTTCTGCTGTTTCACACTCTTGTTTTTCTCTCTTTCTCTCTCTTTGTCTCTTTGCTTTTTAGTCTTCAACACCTTCCCCCAGACAACACACAACCTCAACCACACACACCTTCTGCTTTCTTTAAGTGCCAGTTTTCTTTCTCTTTCACTTGCTTCACACTCCTCCCTCACCCTCTCTTTCTCATTCCCTCTATCTCTCTCTCTCTCTCACTCTCACACTCTCACTCATTCTGTACTCCTACCCTATTTAACAGAGTTGAACTAATTGGACGTTTAAAGATAAATTTGCGGATTGCTGTGATGCCTTTCCGATGTCTTTCCTGTTCCCATTGTACTAAGTGAAAATTAGTAAGCCAGGACTCCCTCTAAAGAGCCATAAAGACTTTAACACAATCAATTGGCATTTGTCTTCTTTATGTTAATCAATAAATAATGTTTTTTAAATATGTATTAACCATGACATTAGAAGCACTGTTTGGAGAAAAGTGTCTGCCTGATCATCAATCTGTGTGTGATACTTATGTGATTAAGGCCCTCTCTCCACGATAGCACAGTGGTTTCCCAGCTATTAACGAGCACACAGACTATCAGACCTCCCTTCCAAATTGTCGCCACATATGTAATCATTTCAACAAATACAACACAATCAATTATAAGCACCAAGGGTAGACCTGGGTGCCGTTTCTTGTTGAAATATCCTATAAATGCTGCTGCAAATAGTGATCAATAGCATAGTTATCTACGATCGGGTAAGCCTCATAGATATTTGCAGTGTTACTCATGGACACTGCTAATGGCCCTCTCCATGTGTTTTCACTTGATAAATGCCAGCCATCAGTCATCTGGTTGATTATGTGTTCCAGAAAGTGACTCCCACACACGCATGCGCACACACATGTTCTCTGGCTCTGTCCTATCACAGTATTCTGAAGAAATCGACGAAAAAGCAACAGAATACGGAGATCAACTACCAGAACAACCAACACTGCTTACAAGAAGGCCAAAAAACAAAACAAATATACTCGAATCAACACCGATGCAGGCAGTCTCAGGATTTGCTCAGCAAGTGTTGACCAGAACCTTACAGCTGACCCTTCTCGTCCAAACCAAGGTTATGACTCCCCTCCAGATCCCATAGCACTGAGCATAGCACTCAACTAGCATAACCACCAGTAGAATAACAGCCTAAGAAGACATGGAGCACAAAGCTGGGATCATAGTACACAGAATCAGGTCAGTGGCAGGATGGGGCCACACTGGAAAGAATAATGTATTCTACATACTGGCACACTTATACTAATACAATAGCAATAGATTTCTCATCTAAGATTACCCCTCCAATTTAATATTGTCTCGCTGTAAAGCTAGACTTTTATGACGAAAGGGAGAGAGAGAGCGAAAGCGAGAGAGAGAGAGAGAGAGAGAGAGAGAGAGAGAGAGAGAGATGGGGGGAGTTTGATTTTGTCTTGCACTTCACACCAATCTATGGCTCCATAGAGACTTGATACGGGAAGAGGAAGGAAATAGAAACTGACAAATTGTTTCCACAATATGCCAGTGTACTTTCTGAGTTAAGGCAGCCATTGTGAAAAAACAGTTGCCTTGCTCAGCTGTTGAACTGTTGGATGATGGAAGCATTCAGAACAGAACCACATCATTAAAAATGGCTGAATGAAAAAAGAACACAATTTAGTTGTTGAATGTAGTTGAGCAGTAAAGTACCCTAATAGATAATGAATAACGTTATGGGTGAAAATAAGTATTGAGCTGTCCCTAACATTAATAATAATACATTTTCAGCAAGGTCAATGCTACTATTGAGAACTCAGAGGTCATGCAATCCATCTTGTTTTTTCAAACTGCAGCCTGGATGAAAGGTTCCAATCAAAAGGAAGGAGTATATGAGTGTCTAACCCCCAGCTCACAAGGTCAAGCCCCTATTGACCTCAACATCATTAGGTTTTTTGAATGGCCTTTCCGGGCCCCATTCTTTGAACTATAGCAGATTACAAATTAATACGCAAGGTTGAAAATGTTCTTGTAGGCTTCGGCTCTGAGGTAGTAGAGGTGATTGAAGCCTAAGCGTTTCATATGTTAAGCAGTGTGAAGCCTCCATCATCAAACAGCCCTCTGCCACCCAAACCCATCCTCTCTCTCTCTCTCTCTCTCTCTCTCTCTCTCTCTCTCTTCCTACTTGCCTTGTTGTAATGCCATGTTGCAGCGCAATTAGGATGATGCTCTGAAGTGGAAAATGACAGCTGGGTGCTCAGATTCTTTAATTTCCTCACTTTCTCTGTGCGTGTCTGTGTGCGTTTGGAGATATTTCATCTACCTGTCAGTCTGTCTCAAAAATCATTGTTTATTTTACCAATACATATTTAAATATGTCTGCCCTCCTTGTGTAAGAACTATACATTGCTGGACACAAATATCTCTCAAATCTTTGCCAAGTTTGAATTCCCAACAAAGAAAGAAGAAAGTTCTGGACTGTTGTTCCACATGAAAAGAAAGCACACCAATTACCACAGACACAAAATGTAGCAGTACTTGGTCTTCACTGGGCGAGATGGGCTGCTGAATGGAAACTATTACAGTGCCCAAATAAGCACAGTATGGTAGCAAGCTTCCAGGAAGAGTTATCTGTCCCGTAGTACTTCGTCAACGTTTTGGATCTGTGTGACTATTATTGGGAATTATTCAAAAGAGAGCAGATTGAACAAGCCTGTTTTCCATGTTGGTTTCCTGGTTCTGGCGGTTAGAACCGCACTAACTGCAGACCTGCAAGGTTCTTTACCCTTACCTATTCTTTCATGAAATGTAGTATCTCAAATTAAAACAAAGGTTTTCCCTTTGCAAGCATCTGCTAAACAACTACTTCTTTTTTTTACACTTTTTTTTTACACCAATCACGGGTCATCTGCAGCATGGCTCCACCCTTACGGCCTGTTTAGGTATGGTTGGTACCTCAGCAGTGGTGGTTCTAGACCATTTCATCTAGGGGGGCCAGGCTGGGGTCAGTGGTTCTCTTCGAGGTGCCCTAAGACCAGGTTAAGCACCATTCAATGTCAGTGAATCTTTGGCCGGCACTTTTTAGAACTAGGGTCATTTATGTCATAATCTTTGTCACATTTATCCATCTGTTTTTACAGGTTAGAATTAAATATAATTTACCACCATAGGCATAAGGTACACACTTAAGCAAAGAACATTGCATTTCTTTACTTGGATTTTGTGAAATAAACTACAAATGTTTGGAAAGAATCTCTCAGACAGGCATTTAGAACTTGATTGGGAACCGTGGGCATATTTATATCTCATTTGGTTTGTATTTTCAATTGCCATATTGATTGTAACTATTATGAAATAAGGTTAATTCCTAATTGCAAATAACTTAGATTAGGCTTTATAAGTCTGTGTTTCATCATTTGCAGTTATTTTTTTACTAACCCCCTCCCCCTCCCCTTCAGAACTGCCAGTGTACCCTGGCCAGAGCAGGGGCTCCAATCTTCCTCACGGTTCGGTTCAGTTGGCAGCGAACTAAAGCGAAAACAAAGCTGAAATCCCGGGCCAGGCTGTGGAGGAGATGCAGAATAATTTGCACGGATGGGAGACTTGTGAGCTGCCAGTTTCCAACTCCACAGAGCCATGGTGCTGAAGGGCTTTCTGGTGACACCTGCTTTGCACTGATGAGCAATCAAGCCAGCTCACTCCGTGGTGGGAAAAATGTATTCCGTGTCAGAGCTGACTGCACTGCGGCTCCGGCCCTCGGTCTGCAAACACGTCATCGCTCTTAACCAAACTGCATCATCATCATATTATTATTATTATTATTATCTTATCAGCCCAACAGTTCACCTGTCTTTCAGACCATTTTCGAAAAATCTTCATTGTATCCATCCGGATTTTCCTAAATAGTGACTTGTTGTGGAAGTTACCAAAACATTTTTTGTCCTCAACATTTTATCTTTCATTCGTCCCGGTTCTGCTGACGTTATTATTGGACAACATTTCCCGATCGCTTATTCAGCAACACCATATTCATAAATACAATTCCAAACAGTCTCCACCCAGGTACAGCACATCATTCACATACCCTATGCGTTATGAGGAAGCAGTAAAGTATCTTTGTGGATTGAATCTATTTCCAGCTCCCTCCGGCTATGATTGGATTGGGTTGCAGCTTTTAAGAAGTCATTGGAGGTTGTCCTCCAGTTCAGGGCTTTTCCCCCAGAGTTTTCATTCTGTGATCAATAGTCATGGAAACAAAGGTGTCTTCTCCCTCTCCTTCCTGTGCAGTAGTAGACTCTAGACATGCAAGGGCAGTCACACACACACACACACACACACACACACACACACACACACACACACACACACACACACACACACACACACACACACACACTGCGAAAGGGCATGGACAACCAACATTGCTGAACATTGGCATTTGGTTACAAGGAGGCGGGTCCTTCTCCTAGCCTACCATCAAATACTTGAATTTCAGGATACTTACTGCGTTTTAATGAGTGCCTTTCAAAATACCCATCCATTCATTCATTGTCTACTTATACATTCACTTTGAATCCACCCGTGAATCCATACATCCATCCATTTATAAATCCCACCTTAGGACCTATGCAAATATCTTTTATGGACACCCGCCATGTCCTTATGATGTTCTTCATGACATTGTTCGTGGCTGGCTCCCCAAATGTGTCCAGCAAAAACGTCCAACTATTTGCACAAAGAACCAAGCAACATGGCCATAATCTGCTCACAACATGCCTGCTATCGGTGACTCCAGACGGGCCATTGTTTTCCTGCTATCTCTCCCCTCCCTCGGTCACCCCCTCTCTTACCTTTGGGTCCCTACCTCGTCAGCTGTAGAGGAGACGTTTTCGCAGATGTGATTCGGATTACAGAAAATCTTTAATTGGTCGTTCTAGTTGGCCATTTAATACGAATCGGGAACAGAGTTTAATCTGATTACTGTCCCATTCATTGTCAGTCTAGGGGGGTTTTGAATGTCACATTGAACTGATGTACCCCAAAGTGCATTTTCGTTTATTGTCCTCTATCATTGCCATTTGGTGGACAATTTTATCCACTAACTCGGGTAGTGTTAAGCGTGGCAGCATAGTTGAAAAGGAGTTGAGTTATTTGCGGACAAACTTGTTTCACACTCAATGTGGTTTTGTTCTAATCATGTTTAGTAAATTACCAAGCCATTATTAATAGTAGGTTGAGCTGTTTGCTATCTTTTGCCTTTGTTTAAACATTAAAATAGCTGCTAAATGCACAACTAAATGCTTTAATAACAACAAATGTTGGTGGGGACAGACTGTGTGAATAAACTCCCACCGGTGGGGCATCCAAAACCAGTAACACCAGTTACTGCTACAACATTAAAGCATGGGTGAAAAAGACCTGCTGTCTTCCTCAACAGATGAAGAACCAAAATAGTTTAGCTAACAGACAAACAGCTGTGCTATCACCTGTACTGTTGTCATCATAGCCTTTTTCTTTTTTTTATATTCAACTGAAGCTGCCACCTGTCTTGGCAACTTCACAGGCTGTATCACTATGACAACTTTTCTCTATCTCGCAGCCATTCAGACGTTTGAGCCGGTCGCACACCAGACAAGCGACGGAACGCCATCTACGCCAGAAATAAATAAATAAAATCACACGCCGGAAGATTCGATTTGAGGTGTTGTTCTGTGTTTCATACAATGGATGGCACTGCATGGCCCGCCATGTTTTTTTGGGCAGAGTTGGGAATTATATTGCGTTGACGTGGGACGGTGCTGCCTGGCGGGCCCGTGTGAGGGCTCTCAGGCCCTCCCTCTCTCTCTCTTTCTCTCTCTCCATCCCCTCCATAACTCATTGGCCTCTGCACCACCCCTGCATCTCCTCCCAATCTATGTTTCACTTCCTTGTCTCTCTATCTCTCCAATGTTACCCTTTAACAGCAAGATAATGGATTGGCCTGAGTGACTTCTACCTGACTGCATCCCAGCCCCCACCCCCCCCCCCCCCCACCCCACCCCACCTCATCCTTATCTCCCCTTCCTTCCCTAGCCATATCTCTCTCTCTTTCTCACTCTCTCTCTGTCTCTTTGTCTCTCTCTCTGTCTCTCTCTCTTTCTCACTCTCTCTGTCTCTTTGTCTCTCTCTCTCTCTCTGTCTCTCTCTCTCTCACTCTATCTGTCTCTTTGTCTCTCTCTCTGTCTCTCTCTCTTTCTCACTCTCTCTGTCTCTTTGTCTCTCTCTCTCTGTCTGTCTCTCTCTCTCTCACTCTCTCTGTCTCTTTGTCTCTCTCTCTCTCTGTCTGTCTCTCTCTGTCTCTTTGTCTCTCTCTCTCTTTGTCTCTCTCTCTTTCTCACTC
>JACYXH010000658.1:770000-780000 GCA_026745465.1 Lota lota
ATATACATTTAGATAATGTCATATATATCTGGATTGCAGTCCAAGACAAATGTTGGTGAATCATTGCAGCTAAATGTTAGCTGTGTATTTGCTGTCCTGAACACACGCCATTCCTCCTGCGAACAAACCACATTTTCTCGCAACTGACTGAGCTGAGAGCTCAACTGAACTGACTGTAGAGTGAATGGCTCGTTTAAGGAGGTGATTCAGTTCAGTTCGTTCACCCAAAAGATTTGTTCTTTTAACGAATCGTTCGTGAATGACACAATACAAATCTTTACCTGTTCACTGAATTTACGTAAATCGCTTTGGATAAAAGCATTTGGGAAATACCTAAATAGTAGTAATTTCAAAGCCTTTAACAGCCCTTTACATATGTTAAACTTACACCATCCTTATTACTTCATTTTCGAAGAGCAAGTCATTTGAATACAGCTAATTATTACAATTAAACATTTCAATCAACCTATTATATCTTTCTATTACATGGGACACATCGCTAGTCAAGTAAGCCATCCTTGGTAAACAGTGATAAAGGAGACGTACCCTGGAGGATTCATGCGGATGCCAACACTTCAGCATTACCACATGGTCCATGGCAGAGGCCCTCTTCACTGTGCCATGACCCTGCTCATAATTACTGCCAAGTATGCTCTCTAGGGTATGTGAAGTATTGCTTATTACTAAATCCTTAGAACATTTTCAGAGCAGATTATTATTTAAAAGGCTTTGAAATGACTTGTGGTTTCATCATGACGAGCAGCCTCAAGCGAGCTTACTAAACACACCAGCTATGGGGATTGGATTCTCACCACATCCATCCAAGCATTTAGTCAATCAACGATGAACATTATATGGCAGATAATTGAAATATCTTCATTACTGAAGTAAGTACTGAAGTGTTAAAGGGCGAAATTCTAAATGTATCTAATCCTTCTGGCTTATTATCGTAATTGTACGACGGAACAAATATATCTCGTCCTTACGAGCTATTGTTGCTTTTGTATGACTTAAAACATGTATTACAAATTACACATATAATACACTTGTTTGTAGCTATTGAGCACTTCAGCTTTAGCATAACCTACATACAACATAACAGATCCAATGTAGGAGATCACCTTTGGTTTTCGGGTAGCCTCATTTGTTACCGAGTGGTTATTTTACGTTGCCTCTCAGGACTTTGACACCCATGACATCAGCCAAAAGGTAGACAAACGTATGGAATGAGGGCACGATGTAAGGTAGATGGGGTGTCAATGAAATCTCCTTGCTTGGTCCTGAAAGGCCGCCAGACAGAGAGTTGGATCGATACAGAGCCGTGATATTAAATCCCCTACCGGACCTTGCTTGCTCACCCATATCTGATTCCATATCTTTCTCGCTCGCTCTCTTTACTGTAGACTACGTTTAGCCGCTGTTTTGTGTTCTAGAGGAAGACCTGCTTACAGTACAATGTTGTCAAAGCCCTGAAAAGGCAGGGGAGGGGGATTTGTTAGTAGAAGGCCGATGCAGAAGGGTTCTGACTGAGGACAACTGTCATCCTTTCCAGTTGCATGGATTTAGGGAAAGGATTTAGATCCAAGCTGTAAATCTTCTCCCCATACATATAGGTCAGGACCAAATGAACATCGCTATAATGAACCAACAC
Source organism: Lota lota (assembly GCA_026745465.1). Classification (NCBI taxonomy): domain Eukaryota; kingdom Metazoa; phylum Chordata; class Actinopteri; order Gadiformes; family Lotidae; genus Lota; species Lota lota. The sequence continues at coordinate 771,652 of JACYXH010000658.1, forward strand.
CACATGTAAACCACAAACAAATGGAAATACATTTTCACTTCAGAGTTATTATTAAGAGAATATTGCTTAAATAATCGTGTTTCTTTAATTAACTAAGATAATTCCCAGTTAATTCAAATGTAATATCTGGCAATTCAGTATTTATTGGTGTTGTACTGCATCGTGAAATACCAACTGATGAATCACAACAACAGAGAGCGATAAGAGCCAAACATCGGACCATTGAAAGATCACACCATAATGCATTTTCCATTTCTTGAGGAATGGGATAAAATGAGTTACTGAGCATTAGCTGCTTCATAATTTAGCTGCCCTGGCAGAAAGCAAACGTAGTTTGAGCCAGGACCTTGGAACGGACAGCAAAGCTGTGCCGCAGGGTCTGATGCTGAGATCAGTCTTATAGAGCAACCAGGGTCTGATGCTGAGATCAGTCTTTTAGAGCAACCAGGGTCTGATGCTGGGATCAGTCTTATAGAGCAACCAGGGTCTGATGCTGAGATCAGTCTTATAGAGCAACCAGGGTCTGATGCTGAGATCAGTCTTATAGAGCAACCAGGGTCTGATGCTGAGATCAGTCTTACAGAGGAACCAGGGTCTGATGCTGAGATCAGTCTTATAGAGCAACCAGGGTCTGATGCTGGTTTCAGTCTTATAGAGCAACCAGGGTCTGATGCTGAGATCAGTCTTATAGAGCAACCAGGGTCTGATGCTGGGTTCAGTCTTTTAGACCAGGATCTAGGATGTATGGAAGAAGTCAAGCCAATGTATATCCTTAAAAAGTATTCAAAATATGTTTAAGTTGAATCCCAAAGTGAAATGCTGAAAGTGCAAAGAACTGTAAACACATTTGTTGCTTCAACTGAAGCAGGTATACAATGGAGTTACAGTAGTCAAAACACTGTTTTACTCATTCCGTCCCCACGCCACACTGAGAGAACAGACTCAATTACACAATCTCTATTTTGTGCCATTTGTATTTTTAAGAGTGTCTGCTTTACTGAAGTAAGATATGTCAGACGCTTCATTCAAAAGAGGAAGGTTGTCTGAAATCCAGCATTTAAATCTGAATTTTGGATACAGACAGCTACCCTGGTCACCTGGTCTGATTGAAGCATAAAGCTTTGTATTGTCTGCTTATCAGTGTAACTGTACACTATACTCAGAGATGATAATATAATAATAATAATACGTTCTGTGGACAGCACCTTTTAAAAGCTTTGTTTACAAAGGGCTCACACAGATAATAAAGATAAATGATATATAAATCGATATCACCGAGATGCAACAACATATCAGTGGATGGGAGAGGGGGAAAGAAAATGCAAGGTTCAACGTAAAACAAATGTACCACCTGCCCAGTCAGAGAAGAGGGTCTGAAACAATTTTACTGGCCCAGACTGGAGTGAAACGCATGATGCTTTTGTCACTTTAGTGCTTTGTGCTTGTGCCAAAAAAACTAACACTTTTATAATGAAAATCGTTAATCCCATTTCTCACATTTTTAAGCACTGAAACTACTTGGGACAGGGGAGTTTAACTGTCCTGACGTGTCTGTGTGTCAGAAAACACTTGAGGCAGTTTAATGCAGCTTCAGAGATTCTCACCTCTCTAATCTGTTGATGAGTGTTATGGTCGATTGTAGCAAAGGTTGAACTAAAAGGTCTGAACGCACCAAGATAAAGCTGTCACAGGCAGCCGCGGCCAACAGGAGGTCACTATAGACTTTGAAATGTGTTAGTGTCAGTACTGTGGGAAAAAAAGCCTGGCTGGAATATTCACAGCAAGACTTTGAGTGTGCGTGTGTGCGTGCATGTGTGTGCGTGTGTGTCTGTGCGCATATGTGTGTGTGCATGTACGTATGTGTGTGCGTATGTGTGTGCATGCCTGCGTGCGTGCATGTGTACATGTGCACATGTTAACTGTACTGACACCCAAGATTCAAACCTTTGATATTTTAAACTAAACTGCCTTTTGCAGTGTACTCATCGTTACTCACTCCAAAATAAAATCTAAAAATAATTGTTTTATCGCGCTAATGGATTATCCTAACAGACTTTTAAGTGCGTGCAAATAACTGCCAATCTCCCTGACATGTTGAGGCACAACAAGGCCAAAGAATATTAGCTGGAAAATCCCAACCGGATATCTGTAAGCTACAGCAAAAGCTGAACTCTCATAACCATAGTTACCACAAATGTTTACCTATATATTAACTTATTACTTTTATTTGTGATAATTAGTACATTTTAACCCATATACATACTTTTTAAACTCAAGTAAATTGTATTTGAGCTACTTCATGACATTTACTCAATTTCTTAAGAATCACTAACTTTTAACTTTTGAGTCACTTTCAACTAAGATATCTGTACTTTTACTCAAGAATGACCTTCTAGTACTTTATAAACCGCTGCATGCAAGCTTTGAAAAACGTTGTAAAACTCATCGTTCCATTTGTATATTTCTATGTTTTATATTCATCGGGATAGCAGTGGGTGTATTTACCAGAGCATGACGGTATCTCCTGCAGTTTTCTATGGATCCGTGCGTAGATCAGAAAGTAAGCAGAGCCACAGGCGTGTCAGAGCACAGCGGCTCCAACACTGACTGCAGGAGGCTGCAGATACTGGCATTTCTTCCAGAGAGCTCATCTCAGTGCATGCTGTGTGTGTGTGTGTGTGTATGTGTGTGTGTGTGTGTGTGTGTGTGTGTGTGTGTGAGTGTGTGGGTGTGGGTGTGAGTGTGGGTGTGTGTGCATGTGTGTGTGTTTGTGCACGCCTGTGTGTGTGTGTGATAGCGAGCTTAATTTTTAGCTTGTTTGGATGTTTATATATATATATATATATATATATATATATATAACATTTGTGTCTCCCTCCCATTTCTATGAGAGGGAGACAGAGAGAAAGAGAGAGAGAAAGAAAGCGTGTGATGGATTGTGAGTATGTGCAAACACATATGCTCTTGGAAGGTACGCGACATAGCAGCTGTCAGTTCCCTCCAGTGGTACTTTTGACTCAGCAGGAAAACTACAGCGGATGTAAATTCCTCATCTCTCCATGGTTTAACATATGTTACCCTTCCACCCCTCCAGTTGTACCCCGCACTGAGCTGCCTGCTGGGACTCGCACAAAGAGTGGCAGACAAAGATACGCATGCATGCAGCCACAGACAGACAGAGAGACAGACAAGCAGGCAGGCAGAGAGACAGAAATACAGAAAATCAGGCAGCCAGAGAAACAGTCAGAAAAGCTGGCAGAGCAGACAGATGTATTGGTACAGGTGCAGGCAGACGTAGATACAGCGCTAGATCAGCATGTACAGACACAGCGTTGCACCTCCAGCTGCGGAGGTGTAGCTTCCTCTGTGCCGCTGCATTACATTAGCTTGGATGCCAGAGAAACCACAGCGTTTCACCACACCGTCGCCTTAAGTCCATAGGTCTCCCATTACTAGCGGCCAATAAGGGAAACCTGTTTCCTTTGTCCACGGAACAGTTCTGTGATTTCCTTCTGCAAATTCCTTCTGCGCCTCCCCCCCCCCCCCCCCCCTACACACACACACACTTTTTCCCCATACTTGCTTGGATGCAGATTGTGGAGTATTGGATAGGGATTTGGAACAGGCATTTCATAATGTCCTGCCATTATCTACAAGCTTAGCGGTAATCAATGGAGCCATTGGCTCTAGAATCTGTGCCTCTAATCCAGCCCCCTGTCTGCCCAGCCGGTGTCACATAGTCAATTTATCATGTTGAGTCACTGCATGGCAAACTATGGACTGTTTGAGGACTCTAACTGACTAGGATTAGAGATATGAATGGCGAGAGAATCATGCTGAAGCCAGAGATAAAGAGGGAGAGAGAGAGGGAGATTTAATTTACCTTTTTACTTTTAAATTTAAATGTGGTGAAATAATATTAAGAAAGTGGTTTGAAAATTAGGGAATGGAACCATCAAGAAATAATTGCCTGACATTGTAATTGTATTCCTGCCTACTTTACCAGGGGATAATGATTATCGCCGCTGTCATTGTGATCATCATCATCATTATCATCACCATCTTCCTCCAGATCATTACCATAAGTCTAAGTCACAGCAGGGCTGTAACTTATGAAGATAAAAAAAAACATATCTAGAGGAGGTCAAATGAGGCAGGGAAACAACAAAGTATTGTTTGGCTGATTTAGTGCCATGTCTGAGTTTTAAATAAAGTTCAAAAGAATACGGAGATGGTGTATAGACCGAGATCATGTTGCTAGTTGACAGATAGCTGTGATGGCATGGAGAGCCACTTAAATGTTCCCTGTACGAAGAGTGGAAAGATGGCGGTTATGATGATGATGATGACGATAATAAGAGTAAGGATGCCCATCATGGTAGTATCATTAATCACCAGGCATATGCCTGAGTCCCCGGATCAGTGGTTTGTATAAATATAAATTTTTTAATGTGCTCCTGTTGGCCCCTCAAGGTTATCTTCTAAGCTTGTTTGTTTTCTTTTTGCCATTTTAGAGGCCCATCCCCTAATAGACACCATTCCTAGAAAGTCAAAAATGTCCCCAAATAAACTCAAGGAGACAAGTATTGGGGCCGGATTCAGTAAACATAAAATTGTTTTAGTCCTTGCTTCCTGTTGAAACCCTTCCTTTAATTTTGATGGATTGTGTCGCATAATCTAATAGATTGAGCTAACGGTGGAAAAAATACATATTAGATGCTTGTAGCTCTTCCAAATTCCCCATTGACCATTTTATATTTTAGACATATATATTTTACAGCAAATGATGCACTCAAAGGAGTTTCAGGAAGCTACATTTAAATAGCATAGAATCCTCTCCAAAACGGAGGATAGCAGATTTCATTACCATATAATTGGGATAGAGTATTCTGCAGAGGCAACACACAGGCAGATTGCCCTTTTCCAGTTTCTTTTTCGTTTGACAGAGTTTCTGCTTGGTAATCTTTGCATATTCCTATAAAGTCTAATTAAAAGAAAACCAAGAAAATGTACTTGGAACCCTGGTCATTTTGACCCATGTCAGGCAGACATTCTGTCCAAAAACCTGCGTGAGCAGAGTGTAATTACATCGTACCATGCTGAGCTGGATGGAGCAAAGTGTTCTACATCAATGGAGGGCTGAACCACGTGGCCTAGTTACACGCCACCTGGGTCGTACATCCAACTTCAAAATCATTCATTTGATGAGGATTTTATTTTCAAACACATCTATACATGCAAAGGGCAGGAGGGGGGGAGGGAACACATTGGAACCCTTAATAGTGTGGTTACAAGCTGTTACAAGCGACTTCAGTTTCCCTCGTGACATCATAATGTGGGAGTGTCCACTGACTGAAATTAATTGACTGGTGGACTGTGGCAACTGGCTGGAGTTTAGCTGGAGTTCACGCACTCAAGTGGATATTCCCACTTGTGATGTCAGAAAGGCATTGATTTTGAAGTGGCACTGAATGGCCCATCAATATGGCAGTAGAGGCTCTTTCATAATATGTTTTACAGTAAATGTGTTGCAGGAACAATATTTAAAGGTGCTGTAGGTAAGATTTAAGAGCTATTATTCTGCTGTAATTTGTTAGAAACACCATAGCCATCCATACGATATTAGTGAGTGAAATGGGGCTCTGTGAGAATTTCGGTTTCAAGTTGACTGCGCCTGCCTCTGTATGAGACTGTCTACACATTTCTGACAAATCAGTGCATCTCTTCCATGATTGGTTCAGCAACCCATCAATCAAAGGTACGTGAAATGCGAAACGTATCAATGGCAGCGAAACGAAGGGAGGGAGGGAAGAGGGAGGGAATGTTTTTGGGGTGTTTTATTTCAAAATCTTGCCCTCTTCTGGTCTTTTCTGCACTGTCTCTTACAACTCTCTTACAGCAGCTTTAATCCAAAAGTTTACTTTAGACCCAATACGAAGCTCTCTCTCTCTTTTTTCCTTGTGCTCTCTTTCTCTCAAACTACAACTCGCTCTACTTCACTGCTTGTTGTCTTACCAAGTATGTCTTCTATATATCTCTCCTGACATTATCTTCTATCCATCTTTATTGGCTTGCTCAATCTTACTCCCCCCCTTTTCTTTCTCTCTCGTAAATATTTTATCCTGGCATTTATCACTCTACCCTCCTAATTCGTCTCCCCTTCTCCTTATCCCATGACTAACTAGCTGCTCCTTTCTTGTCCCTCTCTCTCTCTCTCTCTCTCTCTCCCTCTCTCTCCCTCTCTCTCTCTCTCTCTCTCTCTCTCTCTCTCTCTCTCTCTCTCTCTCTCTCTCTCTCTCTCTCTCTCTCTCTCTCTCTCTCTCTCTCTCTCCCTCTCTCTCTCTCTCTCGCTCTCTCCCTCTCTCTCTCTCTCTCTCGCTCTCTCTCTCTCTCTCTCTCTCTCTCTCTCTCTCTCTCTCTCTCTCTCTCTCATGTCAGATGTACTGCGCTCTACCTATCTCCATCTCTTTGACTTCCAACCACCCCCCTCCACCCCCAACAGGGCTTGGATGTCTTAATAAATGTCCCTTCCTTTGTGTCCTTGTTTCCACGAATAAACCTGCTATCCAAATACCAAGATTCCTATAATCTTCGTACTCTATCGCACACCCTGTGTTTAGTGTGAAGGACACAGACAGTGGGAAAAAGGATAGTAGCCAACCATCTGAAATACTGTGTGGACTGCCCCTCCAATAGACACACGCACACACACACACACACACACACACACACACACACACACATACACTCTAATAGACAAACGCAACATACTGCATAGACTAACATACATACCACAACAACAGCAAAGACATCTGCACCCTCACACACAAAAAATGGACACAAACACAAACATACGAGTGGACATACCTGCACAGGTAAGCACACACACACACACACACACACACATAGGATTTAAATACATGTACAAATGAATGTTTGAATATGTGCAGGTGTACACATTTTGTCAAAATATGCCACAAACACACACACACAAACACAGTCAGAAATCTATATTTCTTGAAACGGATTTCATAACAAAAGGTTGCATAATAAACTTCTAGAAGTGGCTTATCAGCATCTCTGCACCTTTGCCCTCACAGAGAATGCAAAAATAATCTATGAATATGTAGATTGAAAACGCCTCCATGCCCTCAAAGTGCCAGCTAAAGGCATGATCAACAAACATGGATTTCAGAAGTGTTTATGAGTAAAATCCAATCAACAGAATCCTTTGTCGAAGAGGGTCTGCTTTGTATATTGATCGTATCCATCCAATTACTTTTCATCTGTCAACAAAACAACCAAGTGAGCATATGGCGGGATCTGCTGACACTGGTTATCAGTTATATTTCACAATATTGTGATATTCAATTATTGGGGAAGGTTTGAATCCACTCTGCAAGATTATTGGGGAAGGTTTTTCCACCCAAGGTTTACTGCATTTCTCCTTGTCAGACTAGCCAATAGAATAGCACTGGGCCCCAGGGCTGAAACCTGGGGCCGGATCACGTGTTTTATGATGTCACTAAAGACAGCTGTCTGACCATCTATTTTACACTTGTGATGCTAGATGGTATGGTGGACTCCAGCAAAGGTAATTCCCTTTTTTTGTTGTGCTTTTGCCCTCTTGTAATACCTTTCATGGGCATTTTGGAACATTTACAACTTATTAAAATGTTGGCATATACCATTTATTTTCTATGTTGCGTGACAGACCAATATTCAATGACTCCAATGAAACATATGATCGGTAAAACTACCTGTCATTCAAATTCAATATTCTTTGTGTGCACAATTCCCAACTCATTTTCTGCCACAACCCCCAAAATCCCAGGGGGCTGGACCATTGACATTGCCATTGGTGCAGGATTTGTGTTCTCTAAATCGGATCAATGATGTCAATGGTCCATCTTCTCTGGGTTTTGTTTGTGGAAACGCAGATGATGTTGCAGACAACTATTCCTTGTGAGTAGTGAGTGCTGTTTGCTCGTGCACAACGATGCGCACGACTGTTGTTTATTTGTGCCTATACTATATATGACATAGAAATAGCACAAGTGTGGCATCACACTAGCAAATAGAATGGTGCTGTGTGGTGGCTCACTAGCCTAATGGTTCTCACAGTCATGCTGCAATGTCTGAAAGTTATCCAACACCACATCTCCAGTAAAAAAAGAACAGGAGCCTTGACTATGTGAAGGTTTACTTGATTCTGGTGCTTAAATTGGTGGTGTGTATGTGGGGGGAGGGATGGCTCTCTATAAATAGGCATCTCTTGAGTCCCTCTCTCTGTTCTTCTCGCACCTCATCTTTCTTTCCTTCATATTTCACAAGTTGTTTTCACCCCAC